>UZAN01041565.1:0-16311 GCA_900618425.1 Echinostoma caproni
GAATAATCGATTACACTCGAGCAAGAACGAGTCGTTTTGGAAACTGCATTTATGTTCTATTGTATTATATACTTATATAAACAGATATTACTATATTTCAGTTAGAAACATACCTTTCACAATCACGAGAAACGTAAACGTGTAGGAAAAAATTGAGTTCAGATAGCCTACTCGGTTTATCCACAGATCAGTTGCTACCTTAACTTTGTCAATAAGCATAGAGGCCAAGTATGGAATAGGAGAATTTTATCCGCACCAGTTCCCTTAAGATCGAGTCTACACAGAAAATGGATGTAACAGGCAGATTAGTTGGCTTAAAAAAGGTGTTTTGGCGAAGAGATTTTGAGCAACACGGTAACATAAACCTTTATAGCCACGGCACAGTTTGGCAGTAAGAGAGCGAAACACGGCTAATGATGACCCCGTCTAGTTGAAGCAAGAAGAAACCTACTTTAAGTGACAGGAACACATCACACGGGAGGAATCGAGAATGATGGATAAGACAAAATTGTACACGAAGAAAAAGATAAACTATTTAGTGTTAAGTTGCCTCAACCGGCAATATAGAGGGATAAACTTCTGAGTTTGTCAACAGTACTCATTATGTGGGGAGATCAGATGCAATAAATTTTAATTTAACCACCAAAGTATTTTGCTGGTGTCTACTCCACAAACGGGAGAACTGCCAATGCACGAGTATTCATTGGGGTATGACATCTAGGTAAGTTGAGATATTTTTTGCAGAACAGTCTCCAACGCCATTGGGATTAGCAGATGACGAAAGAAAGTGGAAAACGTGTTCGTTTGGGTGGAATAGCCGGATAAATCTGTTGTTGGCTCTGACTTCTGTTGAATGGGTATATTGCTTAATTCGGCATATCATTCACGGGGAACAATCAAAACCAAGAACTTTAGTCTACCCTGATTGTATTTCATAAAATCTGAAAGCTGAACTACTTAAACAAGTTAGGAACTTTAAATCAAACAGTAAGTCATTTTAATTATAAGTAGTAGGTAGCTCAAAGTGTACTTTGGTTATGTTTGGATTGATAATGTGCCTAGCTATTGTTCTGAAATGACTGGTTATAGATTTCTTGATGAGAAACTCTTCAACCTTGGTGCGATCAGTTATTGATACGACACACGACCCATTTGAGGAAAATGCACCGACCATTTACAGTTTGTGGAAGTTCATTGCTCTACGACATGGTGTTCACTAATCAATTCTTCCGCGATTCCATTCAAACTTAATGTGTCCCCACCATTACATAGGAAATGTAGACCTTCCTCGCAAGCTTTCCCCATATCAGAATTTTAGGGGAAAGTTGATTTATGTTTTGTGAAATGGACGTGCTAAAACTATCGTCACCAAAACCTAAGGGGTGAATATTCTGTACACTTGAAGACTCAGCGTAATGAATTTTGAGTTTCTAATGGACTCATTAGGTTAGGTTTTCCCTTCCAAGGTTTGGGCTTCATAAAATATATCAAATCGTATACATGGTCGTTTGTAATGTGTTCTTTGAAATTGGCCGCGCGGTCCGTTACATCGTTGGACTCGGAACTACACAACTATTTTTCACTGGACTTCATCTGGGATACACGTCCTTTGTTGTCATAGGAACGTTAAGCAATTACGGTCATCCTAAATTCTGTTATATATATTGAACCGTAAATGGAATAAAATTGCTATCCGACAATCGTTTGGTAGCACAGTCCTTCGATTTAATCTAACTGTAAACTGTTCATTTACTTCTGAAATGACCGATATTCAAACCCTTTTCACGATCTAAGATGATTATAAATTAGATGGCATGGACTAGAAATATTGATGGAAATGGGAGTTTGGACAAAACATTTTTACTTACCTTATGTACCGTGTCCCTTCCTGAACGACTCCAGCTAGTCAATCAAATATAGCTAATTGTGTGGTCCTTCCAATACTGCACTGTATCATTCTAATATGATGCCTATCCGCCCACATTGTGAATCCACCAGTTACAAAAATGTCAACACTGGTACACCATTCACAATGTTCCATGGCAAATGCTCCATTTCGGTTGTGATAAGAGTCCATATGTAAACAACAATAGGTTCGGCAAGGTCTTCGGAGCAATGTGCTATTTGAAGGGGTCGAAGAGACGTCAATCTTCATTAGAAACGGCAATCGGCCAAAAATGCATGCATAAGCATTTTTACAAGTACGATGTGGGGTCGTCAAATCCTGCGTGTGCATTGGAAAAGGTGGTGAACTTCGATTGTGGTGGTGGTAAATTTTTGTGTACTTTTTGTTTCTAATAAACTAGCGTTGTTGTGTTTGCTTGGCATATACAAAAGACGATCGATGTCTGCTCGCACACACACATGAGTCCCATGATAATTGTTTCCATGGCTGAAGCTTCAAGCTCGGCAAAATGGTATTTTGATCAAACTAAATAGGCAAACGAGTTGGAGCAAACAAGTTTGATTTTGGGCTTGTGTAACGCATTCTCCATTTAATTTTTCTTTTCCGAGGTGGAATTCGTCGTGTATATAGCAAATGAAGCGTGAACTGAAAAGCTTGGAAGCACTGCACGACTGTTCGATCTGGTTCGGTCTCATCAGCAGAGCGAATCCATCGACCCAAGCAAATTGCTATGCAAAACAGTTGGAAATAAGAGCATTTTGATGCTGACCATTACATGATCATGTTTACCGCTTCACTGAGTAGAACCCTTTCGAAAACCACAGTTAGGTTTCAGTGAGTGAACCGTTTTCAAGTATATGGTATGCCAACCGAGCGAAAGGACGAAACATGGAAGAGAACTGAGCATGACGTAATCTAAGAAATAAACCAAGGAGACGGGCTAAACCCCCATCTCGGGGCAAACTGCAAGAGGCCTTCAACAGGGATTTTGTGACCATCATTCGACAATAAGGGGATATGGCTTACTTTCGCATATCTTTAAACATGGCGATTTAAAATCATACAAATAAGCCTGCCAGAAACAAGTTGGCCTATTTTCTTTGGATTTGGCATTGTCAACCAAAATCATTGGGCTTCCAAAACTGACTCAACAATTTGATAGCACAAGAAAAATAAAAACTGCCACAAGTTTTTGCATATGGTATAGAGATCGTTGAATACTTTTCCCGTAACTCATAAAGGAACACCAAAATATTGCCATTTTTCCGAAAGGATGTGGTGATATTTTTACCTCAATGTTGAAATATTTGTAGGAGGATGCTGGATTTTACCAAAAGATCAAAAGCCTGTCTTTTATTTATTGCAAATTTTTGAAACCGGGGTCTCAGGATCCATTTCACCTAATCCCATTTAACAGTCTCAGTCTCAACGTGGCGTGGTTATATATTTGCGTTGAATACAAATAACCACACCCATTCTCCTTTGAGACGTTCGCCGTGGATACAAAAGGAAAAACCGCATAGCTAAAGCACCCACCGCAAAATTGATCCACGGACAGTTTACCTTTTGCGCTTTACGTTTGCATAAATCTAGAAACTAGACTTTGTGATATTCAGCCCGATTAAATTATTGCCCAGCGGTGTTTCATTGAATACATACTCTTCTTGATAAAGTTCTATAAAATCTCCAGTATTCAGTCAGTCAAAAGCCCACAGCGGCATGATCGTCAGAACAGCCCGATTTTCCCTTCTGGTGCAGTTTTTTAAGATGCAACAATTCTTCCGCACTGCAATGTTTCGTATTATTTTACATTTTATTTACTTATTTAATTTTACAATCATCCGTCGGCAACGTCACTCGCAAGTGGTGAAAATGAAAGTATGATGAGATTCATCTCTTACATCCAACCAGGTTAAAGTCTAAAGATGTGTTTTCATAAGGTGTAGACGTTTACCTGGATTATTCGCTGCCAGCGGGATGTTCGGTCATCCATCTTACTAGGGTATTCCGCAATGCACTGCTTCACTTTAACATAAATGATTTTTGTATGGAGTAAACAAAGTAGTATTTACTCATGTAACGCATCATTCCTTATTACTCAAAATCTAAATGGGTACGTTTTGGTCCAGTTGTGATCTTTTTTGTCCAAAAGGTTTATTTCATCTCCTGATGGGATGGCTAGATCACTCGTGACCTTCCAGTACTATTCAGACGGTTGTATGATTTTGTGGCCTGTAATCCAACAGAAAATGCCAAATGACGCCAGTTTTCATCGGGTGAATTGTTAACCTTTTAGTATAGTTAGCAACTCGGCATCTCATATCAAACCAATACTTGGCACCATTCATCTGTTGATGAACTCTGTCAATTCAGTTTTCATCAGTGGCACCAGATAGTAGCACATTTGCTTTTAGGTAGGAGGAGAGAAATCAATAAAATACTTTCCCAGTGGTTGAACGATTTAATTAGGTGCTACGATTTTTGCCCCGTGTTGCCAAAAGAAGTCACTCCAAACAAGCGTCATCTGCTCCGGAATCTGCGGTCTGAAAGTTACATATGATATAGTTCTTGGGGTTGACTGAACAAGAGAACCGAACATTTGGAACCTTGTCAGCTCTACTCGACCCTTGTACAAGTAAAATGGATCGTGCCGGAAAAAGTAACCATAGGATACTCCTAGTATCTTTTCACACTGTTTGACAATCGACAGGAAAGCTTCATCAGTGTTCTCCGATGACACAAATTGTATATTTAAAAGATCCACTATCAGATGAATCCACCAACGGAGGAGCATTTGGATTCCAGGCTGAAGGTTAGATAGGCGAGAGTCAATCAGTACAAGAATTCCATGTTTGTGCTTCTAGGAAATGTTTATCTGAATAGTCCCAAGTCATTTGAAATGATACACTAAAGGCTGCTCCAGTGTAGAATTTCTTAGACTTGAAATGATTTGTATTTGTTTAATAGTGAGCATCAAATGAAAATTTTAGAGCAAAAATAATAATATTAGTAAACTTAATAATAGCAAATGACGGATAGTACTAACTGAATAACTTGTGTGGCCCTGTGACGTTCATGGATCGCACGTAACTCGTGCATAAGCATTTTCTTCTCAACATGGCAACTCTGAAAAAATGTGAATATGGCTCAAATTTAAGGTAGAATGCAGATCAGCGTTGGTCATACGAAATATCATTCAATCCACCTTCATACAGTGTCTATTTTTAATTCGTAATATGATCCAGGGGTTGGCTCGGGTAGGAACCTCATCCTATGTTCTTCTCATGGATCATCTGTTTTTTTGTTGTTGGTCATATTCGCTGTCAAAACGCACAGCATTACAGATTGCACTAATCTGTATTCCCCACTATGCACTAATGGATCGAGATCGAACGTCAAAAGAAACTGTCTGGTCTTCTGTACAGACATCGTAATGGAATGGTTTGTAGGCCCACGTACAAACAACGGGATGTTTTCGTGTGTTGTTATTTGACATGCAAATTCAGCCGAATTGTCAACCGTGGTATTTCAGTGTATAGACTAGCCCCAAAGGAGGTAAACACCTTAATGATTAGTATGTATAATACAGAGCAAAGTAAAACTAGCTGTACAAATGATAAACACTGGATTCTTGTCACATTTCATTGTCTGCGGGAGTTGGATGCCAACATATGAAACACTAGCTCTTTCCGTAAATAACGATCCGTAGGAAATCCAGTGCCCACGACATCTGTCCAATCAGTCTGTTGCTTTTACTGTATCCAAATCTCTTATCCCTATCATCCCAACCAACCAACTCTGCTCCCTCCTGATTCACTCTTGTTCACATTATTCATGGGCTTATGCAAGCGGATTTCTCAGGCATATCGGTCTCTCGTTCTCATGTGTGACCATGAGAACAACTGGCATGAAACCTATCATAAACAAATTACCGAAACACAAATGCGAAACGCGCAGATTTAAGAACTCAAACAGGCGCAGTGTTATTCTTCTCGTTGTTGTATAGACGTGCCGGGTATACCTGGCCCATTTTAGCTAGATTTCGTGAAATGACCAGAAATATTGTTCAAAACATCACGTGAACCTGTGTTCGACGGATGGGCTGCTATGCACAATGGTGGTTAGATTTACTATCAACAGACGACAGCGGGACTCGTGTTGGTAAGAGGAGCCAAGATAATGCTGTACTCCGAAAGGAATTACTCCTTCGGGAGGTGTGAGGTGGTCACAACATATTACACATCATCACTTAGATTGAACAAAAGAACAAGTTTATGCTCGATGAATTCTATTCCGTTCCAGTCGAAATGGTCCATAATTCGGCTGGAAAATAAACACGGATATGCAATGTTCCCATCACGTCACCACAAATCCAATAATTGGCAAACGTTACCTATTATGCAACCATGAGGGTTGAAAATTACCCTTCTGTTTTGCATGATAATTCGATCTACTATTTAGCAGTTGACAAACTATTCTTGCAAGAAGTTTGCATTGATTTTCTTTTTAAAGATCGTAGTTGAAGGCTTTCAGAAGCCTTTAGGCCTTTGCACCCGTAGGCAATAATATATATATATATATATTGACTCAATCAACTCCTTGCTGTTTGAAACTTGTAGAAGCCCGACTGAAGGTGTTAAAACATCCCTGACGTAAAACCTTAGTCACTTTACCTCGTATTTTCATTATCTAAGCCTGTTAATGAGAGGAAAACTTGCCGCCTTGAAGTGAATCGCATTTTTTCTGTCCGTATGATGTGATTGACTATCCAAATTCACTGCGACCGTACATTTTATACCATTCACTGGATTTCAATTGAGGGTGTGATGGATAAGTGAACCTATACAGGGTTATTGGCTAATTTCTTAACTCTTGGATTAAACGTTTTCGTTATTTGTTGCTTTTGTGCTGAGCCGAACACGAGTCCTCATTTCTGCTTGTATCCACGACGCAAGCTTTTTGCTTTAAATTGAGTTATCCTATTCCTGACTCTGTGCGTCTCTGTGGAGATAGCTTTTCATCCATGGGGTTTGTTCCACCCAAATCTATACAAGAACAGTTTCGTTCCAATGAGCAAACGACCATTAATTTTATAGTTCTTTCTCAGATTTTATTCTCCGACTTTCAGCATGCTTGCAAATAGGCTGTTGATGTCATCCATGAGAATTTAGGAGTTTGAAGCTTCCCTGATGGTTCCAATAAAAGGATACTCTTTGCGATTCAACAAATCGCGGCGTTGTGTTTTAATTTAGTAATAACCGGGTATTACTGATGTATGGTCTCGTGTTCATATACGAATGTGCATATGCGATTCAAACGGGCGTACCAGAATTTCATCGACAGCGGTCATGTAAATCACATTATTTGGTTATGCTGTAAAACATTTTCCTCTTTCTTCATTCTTTAGTGTTCTCGATTTATGAGTTCCTTACTTGGTGTGAACCATTTGTTCATCGTCTCAGTGACAAATGAAATGGTATTTTAATCAAACCGATGAACAGTAAAGGAACAAAAGAACAACCAAACGATACTCGCATTTGGTTGTTTTCGTGTTGTAGTCATTCGGGATGATTTGTATTGTGGGTGACCGGAATTTGTACAATTATAGTTTATCAGTAACACTTCGATATGAAAGTACAGCTGATAAAGAATGTGGTCTAATAAACTGGATGAAGAATGACACTGCTACACGATTACCGAGGTCAGCGATTCACTAAAGAGTTTGATCATATCATTATCTGCTATTAGTTGGCCGAATTATCCTCTACTGAAACATCTATCTTACTGGTTGTTAGTCCTTTGTGGTCTAAACTGAAAGGATTCATTTAGGGAATAACAGATTGGGTTAAAAGTAATTAATTTATTACACAAATCTGGATGAGTAAAATATTTTACCATTCCTTTAATGATGATTGAAATGAAGTCAACGGTGAAACAAGTTGAAGGAAAAAAGTCACTACACGTTCATAAGAATAGCAACGTTATTTTTCAGTGAAGGTTAATTTACCTATCCAACCTCGTTTCCTGGGCTTTTGTGTTTATTGGTGTTTCACACCTAACTAAGGTTTGGAAGGAGAGAAGCTACAAGACCTTGCCAGCTCTGTTAACCCGTTCACCGGCCGTCAGTGTAACACTGTCTGCCGTCAAGGTGATCAGATCATACTCCACTGTACATCGATGGCAGCCGCCTTCTGTACTCTAGGGAATTGTAATTATAATCGAAACAAGAAAAGCTTTTAACCAACAGGATAGTTTACTCCGGCTCTATTCTTCTAATTCTTATACCAGGTCTCATGTTGCACTCCAAGATGTATTAACCTTAAACAGTATTATATGTTCTTTCGGCATGAGGTTTTATGAAAAGTACACCATTGGCACAAAATGAGGGAAAAAGCAATTTGTTTTCAATGCTACAATTTTCGCTGAAGCAATCTTAAAGTATGGTGAGCTTTTTCATATGAAAAAGCCTATAGTATTATGCCTTATTGAGCGGATGGGTGAAGGGAGCTTGAGCTATTTTAATACCGCCGGACATCACCCGTTTTACTAATGAGTTAATACATGAAACAGGCACAAGACACTATTCGTGTCTGTCCTACGTAAACACTTTTTGAGTTAGGGGTTTGCAAATGGTTGTGTTGGGTTTTTTACAGGGGGGGAGGGGGGCGCAATGCGAAATTCCATTGCCGGGAAAAACGATCGCTTTGTTTTGAAACCATACTCAAATGTTTGGAGTCGGCAAGTTCCGTCCATCCTGGCGATTTGTATTAATTTGAATGAGTAAGACATAAGCATGTAAACCGTTGCAACAGAAGATACCATCGAATAGTCACGTCCTTAGTGTCATTTCCATTTTTCGTGAAAGGAAAACATTTAGGGCAACACCGGTAGCAGAGAAACAAAAATGATCAATATTTATTCCACTTACATTGAATTGTACAAGTTCCGCAGACCAACTGTTTATAGCAGAATTTTTATATTTGGTACCTGTTTATTGAAAAACTGGTTATTTCGGTGGAAAAGCCAAAGTGGCTCAGTAGATGGACATCAGGATCCCTCTCATAGGAAAATATTGGAAAGCGCCCCAAACTATTGAGCTTGTGCACAATCGAAATTTAAAGATTGAAATACCCAGGTAGTGAATATGTACCTAAATCTAAAGCAGAAAAATAAGTAAACATCATTATACAACTTGTAGTGCATTTGGTACATATGACCTATGTAAATCCCAAACGAGTTGCCAGCATCTTAGCTACTAGCTTCGACCCCATTGACATAGCTTACTATTTTTGGTTACTGAAACCAGTGCCAACAAAGTTTGTCCGTTGAAAACTTGCAATAAAACAGAAGCGTCTGTTTGCTCTCTTTGACATCAAACACTCGATACAGTTCCATGTGACGGCTACTGTGCAACCTTAGCGACCAAAGTTACAATGTGTCTGATGAAAGGAGGAGAGGGAACTTTGTTATCTCTCTGTTTCAAGTCTTGAATATTTCCAATGGCCTTCCATTAAAAAACATTCAGTCCGAAACGATTGGAACACATCATTATGTTTACCCATGCGCTTTCACACATGAGTCAACTCATCCAAACTCGTTTTGCGTTCATATTTTAGCCCCGATGACCACGTCTATTGTAAGACTACACAGATTTATCTGGAAGGCAGCTCATGAGAAAAAGACCGCTAATGAACCAGAGACAGTGGTAATTTGAGCAAATGTTTAATAACTCTATTCATTAAGCAAACATGAATCTACCACTATTAAGTAAGCTAATGACAGCAATAGAAGGTATTTGGTAGCAGTGGGCACAGAGTATACTTGTTTACTTTTTACTAAAAGAATTATATTCATATTGTTGTTTTGAACTCCATTCCGTTATAATAGAACCAATAAAACCAATAAATTGTACAGAATGATATTACATTGAATGATTTAGCTATCAACAAAATGAAATCTGATACATTTAAACAAACTCATTTAAGAGGCAAATCGGAATATGGTTTATTTCCAAATACCATAATAATATGCTCAAACAATTATGCGGAGACTTTACTGTCTTCAGCAGCCCAAACCCCCGTTTCTACTGTAATTACCGCTAAGTCTATTATGAAAGAGCGAACTATCAGCCCCTGAAAAGGATTCCTCTTGGGCGTCATTGATCAAAAGTAGTTCTTAAATGTGTTGGCTCCTCTTTGGTTGCAAGGTACCGCAAAGATCAGAAAAATCTTAACATTGCTGTACGCGGATCATTATGATTTAAAAAGACGAAGTATTTGATCCTGACTCATCGCGGAAATGCACTTTTGTGATTTTCGATAAACCACTCATGTAGATTTGTCGTTTACTCATTTATTCATGGCTTGTGATGTGAAAGTCAACCAAATGGTAAGAGTCATAGATTATTTCACGCTGTACGCAAGACTCAGATATAATATGCTCAAAGCCTACCTCAAAATATAACTGAAACTGGTACCCCAAAGCCTGGACAATGCAGTAAAAATTAACCGGAAAGGGACACGTTAGTTACTAATTCACCTGAAGTTTATCTAGTGTGTATTGCACGATATGTATATCTGTGAAGGAATAGGTTTTACATGTACCTTCAGAACCGCTTTTCATATTTGAGCTCATTTCTACGCCACTGAAGAGCTGACTTTTTTATAGGACGTCAACTAATCTAAACTTCGTAAGTAAAATCCTCAAATTCTCACTATATAATTTATCCATAGTCCGGGGTAGTTACATGCAACATGTCATTCACTGTCTGTTTTGAACTTTATGAATAGTAAACATTCGTAAACAAAACGGGCTGTGATATGATTCATAAACACATAAACTGATATGCGCAAGCTTCCCGTTGGTAGTACGCAGATTTTTTACACTTATGTGTGAACTCTGGATGTCTTTCTTTATCTGAATAACCTTCCGAAAACCGTCCTCTATGTCTATGAGTAGGCCAAATATTATGCTCCGTGTTTCACTGTATCCCAAGTCGCGTTGGATGTATTGTATGAATTGTTCTTGCTGTACCCTAAGACTTGCACTCGTTGCAGACCGACTGTAAACAAATTCCTCATGTTGTAATGTCGTCTTTTGCAAGCACCTAATTATCCTGTTTATGCACGTATCTTGTGCCTTCACATTCACTCATTGACTCATCAATCGGCTGGTACAACATGTTTTGCAGAGTGAACCGATTTCCCGATACCAAGAACAAAAATGTTGTGTACACACCAACGTGTTTTTCACGCGCACAAACCAAATGTAATGTCCGTCTGCCCCGAACACATTCTCTATACAGATTATTTGTGGTTTGTTTACAATCTTTCGATTGATACATATTTCTACTACTACATTGATCCTCCTTTTTTCTTTCCGTGTGTTCTTTCTTCAAGCATTTACAGTGTGCTCTCTCGGTCGGCAGCAGCTAAACAGCCGTTTTCACCAGTTTTCACCCGTTTTCAGGGAACTTGAAAGAGTCAAATTAGCCGCGGTGTGTGATTTAATTACAGGATCTCTTCACTAACGCGATGGCTAGTTGTATCGTCAGGACACATCGTATTTGATCATACTTCTTCATGGCAAAACAATTTCTATCGAGATGTTTTCTGTAGTCTTTTGGTGATAAACCCAATTTCCATTCAATTCATCAGCATTGCACATAATATGTGATCGAAGGATGCCGTCAAAAATGGAAACTGCGGACATGAACGTAAATCGTAGCACTCAGTTATCCACTGTTTGATTCGTAGTAAACATCGTGCACATGCAAATCCTTAGTCATACTGGTTTTCTAGATACTCAATTCATCAGTAGACTACACTGGATGTTTATCCTAAACCTGTGGGCTGCACATAACCTCTGTGCAAAACACTGCTACAAAAGAACCTAAAAGTGGTAGTGTTTCAATACATTGGGCTCGTAACGACAAGGATTTAACCGGTGCATGAACCCGGCGTATTTTTAACCCACCCGGTGGCGGTTTAGTTAATCCTTAATCGACGCATTCCGAATTCCGTTCACCCATCAGACAAGACTGCGAATCATTCACAGGGCTTCGGTGTAACATGAGTATCGTTTCTCAATATAACCTTGGTGGTGGTGGGATCGCTTGAAATGAAAGATCGATGGGGTTAGAGTTCGAGCAACAACCGGCGCTTTGACTGGGACACGCAGACAAAGTATGACATCGAAGTTGGCAAAGGACCAGCGAGTGGGCTATGCTGGTTAAAAAGCCTTACAGGTACGAACAGTAATCAAAATAAGATTATCGTGATATTCATCTATGTACTCATTTTTATTTCACATTCCTCTGTATTTTTTCAGTCACTCTCTCATACTTCTTGCTTCAATATATCAAGCAAACAAATTGAAGGATATACGAAATTGAAAAGGTAACACATGATGCAGGGTCTATTACCTCCCACTGTCGTTACCAGGAGCCATGCTTGGCCGTTGAGTTTACTATCTTAGGACGTGGGAAACGTGCTGCCCTCGAACTCCCTGTTAGACTTCGTGTTAACAGCTGTGAAGGTTTGAGGTTGGTTACCGGGTTGTTCCTTATTCAGAACAACAAAAGCGTGGCGAAGAAGCTCGTTTTTAGTTATTGGTACTCATGTAATCATAAAATAATAAATATGACTAACAACAAAAAGGCATAGGAAATTTCAGTCCCAATTGTTTAGATCTGGCTTCATACGTGTGTGTATTCATGCGAAATGGTTCGCAGTGCCGAACTTTCAAAGGGTTGCACACACGTTGCAAGAGGAAGGAATTGAGTCAAGGTTCACTCAGGACTTGCACGGATTTCTTCTGGGCATACAAGTAGGCATGGTGAATCCGAAGGATACGATGCTTCACTGTTCTTGATTGCCTACATTAGACCTTGTAGGTAGGTCCAAACGAACTTCCCACTTACACTGAGTGGTCTGACTAAACAAGGTGCGAACGCACCACGCTCGTAATTGCCTAATTGCTCCAATCCTCAGCCAACCCGGTTGGTTTCAACAAGCGTGATTGGATAAACGCCTGATTGTAAGGCCACTGAGCCCAGTCAAACAGCAGGTGACTAAAAATATGTAGAATGAGGCTTGGATTGTAATTTTGAGGCTCTTTAAGTGTTCCAAAGTTAGTATTCTTTTCGTTTATGGTTTACTAGGTATTCACGAGTGTTTCTCTAACTCTTGAGAACAAGTTGGCACAAGTTGACTTAGCTGATTGAACAAGCTCCCGAATTCAACCTCCAAATCGAATTGTCAAATCTGAATAGTGGGACAAAAGAATTTTCTCCTAGGGATAGCACTTAGAGCAACATCTTATCCAAATTCAAAGGCGAAAAATTATGAACAGAACTCTTCAGATCTGAAGGGAACTCACCAACTGGCTTACTCGAGTTGACACATTTTCACATTGACATAAGCGTCCGCTTGACGTGATTGCCTACAATTGATTGAATGTAAGCAACAAATCCTACTTCTCTTCTATGGTCAGCTCATCCAAAATAAAGGACAACGTCACAGTATTAACATTTATAAAAATTCCCCTGTACCCTACCTGGCCCGACTACTCACCAAAAAGGAACAGGTCTCAAATGAACTAAGTCAAATGCTTTGTACATGATACGCATATCACCGACCTTGTTTACCTTTTGTTTTGATTATTTTTATTTCATTCTGCGCGACGAACAATGTACATTTTTAACTGAAATGTAAGCATATTTGCTTACAAAAGTTACAAATACAATGCAATACAAAGTATTATGCTCCAGTTCAGGCAAGTGGCTTCATGCGTTATCCCATTCGTTAGGTGCTTGGTAAACGATAAACAGTATTGATGTGAACACGATTTCTCTTTTATACATTTCAACATTGTGTAGGATACTTCGAGCTTGACATGCACTCGTTAAGAAACTGAATGTCACAGCCGAGATGTACCGCAACTGCAAAGTCCACGGGGTATTGCTGGATATTTGGGTTGTTTTAAAAATTTGAATAATTCCATAGACCACAATAATAATGGCCACAATATTTGCCATCAAGCCGTTACAAAATCGACAGCATGACTGACAAAAATGACAAAAGCCGATGAGAAATTTCGGTCCCAATATGTGTTTCTTACACTTTAAACCACGGTATGAGATTATCCAGAAACTCAAGCAGCCATCGGTTATCTGAAATCAGCGTCACACGCGCGGGCTTTTCACTTCGCAATACGGAATCTATCCTCATTCGATCTGATTGGTCTGTACAGGGTCAATGAATCGCATCCAGCATTGATAGTATAAGAAATAAACTAACGCCACATTTAAGCAGTGTTTAGATGGGTGATTGCGAGGACTTGGCCTAACTGAAAATAAAAGCCTACTCTAGCGTCTACGCCTGAGGACTGGACACATACATAAAAGCACGTAAACAGTTTTATGTATTATCCCTGCTAAGAAACATATACATTACCAACCACATAACCACAGTGCCAACAACCAAAAAAGCAAAATGTAATACATCAATTAAAAGAAGTGAAACGCATAGCAACATCAAAAACCAATGGCGTTTAAGATTGGTTTAGTTTAGCATTTTTGTGTGGATTTTTTGCAACAAGTTCATGGTTTGTAAGAAATCTGGCAATATACGGTACAATAAAGCTCCTATAAGCTTCAGTGTGGGTGGATAAGTAAGAAAGACATTGGCTACGATCAGAATAAAGAAGATGGGAAATATCGGATAAAATCTTATTGGATAATGTTTTAGAGGACTTGAGGTAGTGTACCACCACATGCTGTAGCAGATGTTCCCATGGTATAAGGCTACTTACCGACAGAAACTTGAGGGATCGGGATATGCGTTTGTGGCCCTTGTTAAAAAGACCGGAGAAGACAACAGGGAACCCATAAAGCCAGCGGAGAAAAGGCAAGCAAAAAATACCTTATGAGATGATTTGCGATAGAAAGTGATTTAAGACGTAAAACAAAGCGTGAGCCTCCTGACCTTCAGAAAAACCCTATTGACGTGGCCAGACCAGGTGGGGTTAGGGGTGGAAAATAAAGCCAAGGTATCTGACAGACGGGTGTTGATCCATCTGATCACTGAAGATAGTTAGAGGCGGACTGGCATTTGACAATTCATCATATTTTTCCCCTTTCAAAAGGGGAAAAGTTACATCATCACATCTCCTGAGTTTACTCTGCAACAGTGAAGAAACCTTTGCAAGACTATTGGTAATTCTGTTTATTAGCAAAATCTCCCTTAAATACCTATCTACACCAGATTGCGACCTGATGCGATTGACAGATGCTTCGTACTCCCTAAGTGTTCAAATGCGCTCCGCATATTGATTATGGCAGAAAAACCCTTTTTAATATCCATCCTATCGTCTGGAAAAGACATTTAAAATAATTCTACTGCTCAGCCTAATATGACAGACAATTTTAAATGACGATGTGACACACGTATCGTACCCGACTGATTTCGATGTACTGTCCATTTATCATACGAGGAACAGCCAATTCTTTATAAAACCACCCGGAATCCTTTGGGTTTCATTCTGCCATGTTCAGCCCAAGGCACACTAACTAGATTGCTTTGAATGTGCACCAGAAATAGGTAAGCAAATTTGGGGTTAATGCTCTGTGAAAAATTTCCTACCGAGATTCATCCTTACTACTAGATTATTCAGAGAATGGATGAATAAACCTACAAGTACCTAACGGCATTATCCCTAATTTCTCGTAGTTTAACTAAAATTGTGCACTTGAAGTCTGTTACCTTATCGTAAAAAACTGATTTATATAATCCGTAGCACCTGAAGGAATAGTAGTATCCCAAGACACAAAAATTAAGGGAAAATGCGGAAGAGGAACTGTGCAACCGACCCAGTCTCCTTGGACCTCAAAATATACACTTTAGGAGTTGCATAATTTCCTAAAAATGGGATTTCTTCATTTCCCAGGGGGATCTGTTTAGATGTCAGTACGTTTAACTGCTCAGTTAAATTCAGTTGTGGGCATTCTCTATATGAATTGCAACAAAAATACTAATAAAGGTTGGTTCACAATCCCCTAAGTGTTTATCTTTGAGATGTTCACAAAAATGATATTGGTGCTTGTTTTAACAACTACTAATTATCTTTCACTTTAAGCTATTTTTTGCTCGCTACTTATTTTTTTTCCATTTGTGGACACAATTATAATATAAATATTACTTCAACAACATCCTCCGACACTATGACGTGGAATAGTTATCAAGATGCCACCACCGGTTGTTTGTCTGAGAAGCTTGTCTGCTCTGATGTACAGGTAGCCGATTTTTCGGTGGACGCAAAGCAACTAGAGAACAAACTAGGTTAAAACGAATTGACCAGATTTTTTATTCGCCTCGTGCTACACGTGGTGAAATCTGGTTATTTTT
>UZAN01041565.1:38939-57243 GCA_900618425.1 Echinostoma caproni
TTATGCAACTAGAAATAAAGAGCAAATGTAGGATTAAACACTGATGCAAAAGCTTATCGGTCTGAATTTGAAGGTAGATAGAATTGTGTGAATAACACGTGACGTGCGTATTTGGTTAAGACTTTATTTTTGTACGTTAGCGTCAAGTTTATGCAAGTATTGATAGTCAACTCAAGTGAAGTCAAGAAACGCTTTATGCACCAAAAGGGTGAATTTTTCTGCAATTTACGATTTTTACAGCAGATATATCAAACCAGTTGCGAACCACCAAAAAGACAATATAATAATTGCTATACTCTGGTAAGTGAGAGAAAAAACCGGACACGAGTTTGTTCCTGAAGTGGGTGAGAAGTCTTACGATTAACCAATCACCAAGCAAGGCATGGTATTACACTTTTTCTGTCCACGTAAGTATGCGCAGGAAGGAGTTGATATTGGAACGAGTTCGGGGATTTGACAGGGCTTTCACGATATCTTGGTGCTGACAGTGCCCTTGATCATGTGTTCCCCTTTCAGTAAAGTTAACACAAGCGTCAAGACACTTGGAAATAAAGAAATCAAGGAAAACAATTATGCCAACTCTACTGTAGCGGGACGGAAGTTTAAGAGGTCTAGGAAACAAAGTGTAGTCTTCTTCTGACCTGGGATAAATATCTGGTAACCAGTGTAGAAGAATGCTGACAATGAAAAATTTAAGAATAAGATAATGAGGTACGGCCAGTTTCCTGAGCCTGTATGCATAAAAAGACAGTATTCGAGCTTTTGAAAAAATGTTGATGGGATGAGCAGACAAGGACACGTTATGGTTTGGGATAACTCCAAGGTATTTACGAGATGCAGATTCGGAAATGCTTGATTATTTACTATAAGACCAGGGAGATTATTTACTAATCAAAGAAAACGGATACCGGTTTTAAGAATAAATGGAACTTCAATGCACTTTTTGATGTTTTTCGCAAGGAATCGGGTCACAGATCACTCGTGAAGTTTATTACGGCTGTCCTGGAGAGATCAAAAACTGTTTGAAATAGGGGATGTGTAACCAATCACAATATCATTAGGATAATTGCAAGTAATAAAGTTACTGGGAATGGGAGATTACGTATATGGATAGAAAATAAGAAGGGAGAGTAAATAGGACCCTGAAAGCAGCATCTTCAATGCTAGTAGAAGAAGACTGCCACATTCAGTGAAGTGAACTGGGTCCTACGGGAGAAGTTGTCGATTAGTATATTCAAGACTTCAGGTGTCAGACCACACTGAGAATTACGTTCAATAATCAATCTTTGGTGGAGAGAACCGAAGGCGTTTGCATAATCAAGAAAAGATAAACGAGCGGTACCCGTACCTTTTTCTAATAGGGGGACCGATGGAACGAACAACATGGGCGACAGCGTCAATTGTGGACAATTATCTCTGATTGAAGCGCTATAACAGTCTAAAAGAAGCAGTCCTTGCGTATTTAAGTGCCCATCAATCTCTTTTAAAACCAGAGGGAGACAGGGTACAAGTGATAGATACATTAGAGTTTCGGCTATGACGCACTAAATTTGATCTAAATTGAAGTCGACAGATGCGCGCTACCCATGAAAACTTGTAAGTGTAAAACAGTCAACCAGTTTAACTCGGCTTTTCTGTTGTCGTTTTTATGTCTTCCAAGACAAATCTTATTTTTTAAAGCCAAAATATGGTAATTATTAATCAATGCGAATGCAGGGTTAATTTGGAACTAGCAAAGGGTACACCATTTTCTAATCATCATCAAGATTTTCGTACCTCCTGAATAACTTTGTGTCTAACAAACATTATCTTCAAAGAGGCATCAGGAAAAATTGCCATAGGCCATGCTCACACAAAACCGAATTACGGAGCGATGGTTCGACTAACCTAAGGACTTTGATAGGTATTCGTACATGAGACTCACGGTTTATTCTCGCCTCCAAATTTTCACCCTTGTCAAGGCATCCCATTATAGAATACGATAGTCAATTCTGGATTAGATCCGTTCACTCATCGTTTTGGACCATGTTCCGTGTGGCATGATTCAATATGTCACCGATATTCATTTATCAAACACTCATCTAGTGCTTTACGACAACTTTGTCCTACCTGTTCTCTATCTCCACTAATTTCATTGGTCAGAGCTGATTCCCTTTTCCAATTTATTTCACCCGCCACGTGACAACCGCCATGTTTACGGCCAATGTGATCAGGTGGCTTTGGATGTTTGTCTAAGAATGCTATTCAGACCCCTATTTTACTCTGTCCAGTGATTTTCGAAACACTGTATTACTCAGCTTTTCTTGGACTTATCATAATCTTGCTATAATAAATTTTATCTCAATCCCATTAGGCATCAACCTTTAGAGTTATACGAATTTCTTCCTGTGCTGTGAATCATTTTTGATGTCAAATTGAAAAAAATGAGTTAATCGAAAGGTGCAAGATTCAGAGGAGGCAAGTTATCTCAAATTGATTTTATTGACCCGGCGGGAAAACTGACCCGCATACGTGAGTCATACCAGTTTGTTTATTTGCGGGCAAGTTTCGTGCAGTATTTTTTCCAGCTTATTCTTGACCGTAAATAACGCTAAAACAAGGAATTTACACACACTGTTTACCAAGTAACTAAGGGGTCAAATCTTACGTGTTTGCACATACGATTCCGAACACATGGACTTGGTTCTGCACATGCATTACAACGTGATGGCGTGGTTTACGGCATTTGTGGTACACCACAACGAGATGAATGCTTTATAAGCAATGCGGTTTTAGTTTTTTTTTCTTGTTTTGTTGTGATCTGTTCGAACGAGTCCAAGAGACTTTGAAAGCGAAACCAACATGTTCTGTTGAACCGCGCATTTGTGCTTTGATGTGAGCCGCTGTTTTTACGGTCTGCCAAACTGGAAGTGTATTATCCACCAGAGACGATGGATGTCTGGTTGTCTTCATCATACATATACATGCTTATATGCACGCGCGCAAGTCTTTGCCTGGCGCCACTGGCCCTCACTNCCTCACTGGTGATCACTTTCTGAGTCGATCCCGCATCCTCATCATCTCCAAGCGAATTGGTTAGTCTCCACTTTCCCAGCACACCCATACACCGTAGATGGACGTGGATATTTTCTCCCTATATCTCTGTCTTTTCTCATGCGCTCCAACGTTTTGTGTCATTTAGGTAACTACACAACCAGGTTGGTGACTATATATGTATCGTTCTCATTCTGAAAGATGGAAATAAACATCCCTAAGTTCATCTAATGGCGTTCACGCATCGCTATGCACGTGGGCGCCAAATTTTGCATGTCCCCATCCCACTACAGTCTCTCACGGTCGGACACGCAAACATTGAGATTTGTTGATTTACTCACGCAAACTTGTACGCACGCACATACACACAGGCAAACACATAGAAAGCATATACTGCGGCACTTTTATTCAGCTTACCAGTAGCATTAATTATAAATCACATTCATACTTACACTGACAAACACATCCTCGATACAGTTTGGTTTACAGGTACCGGTCACAGACAGTTCAGCCGTTCATCTCATAAAATATGCATCTCTGGAGGAGGGATGAACAACTCCGAAGCAAGTGTGATCGTCATGAAACGTTGACGCGTTAATCCCTGATTTTAGAGTAAGTGCGTGAATGATGGGGATGGTGGCGGAGAGAGGGCCGAACAATGACAACATTGTCTACTTGTTGTAGACGCGTCATAACATAAAAAACCGGTTAGGATTGGCTCGAAAATTTCCCATCAAATACAGGAATCCATGTTCTATTCACAGTGTAATCGGCTAGGGCTAGAAACGGTAGACCGAACAAGACGGCATGCTGCTCCTATAGATTAATTTTGGTCATAAAATATCCCTTGTAGAATCAGTCGGGAAAAACCAGATATCATCAGTTGCGAACTGCAAATGAAACAGTGTTCATCCGTTTTCGGGGCGGAACATATACTGAGACTGGATAGGAAACTGGCGAAATGGATTGTAGAGGTCTGGTAGCTAAGAGGATGGTGTTACAACGGGGTGCTGGCAACTAGATAATTGAAAAGATGAAAAGCTTTGATTTAATAACTTGGTGAGATTTGATTATATTATTTTCTGATGTTCGCTTCTCACTTCGGGATTTTCCTGGCTTGGTCCAGTAACCCAGAATATCTTCCGTTCTGTTTAATGAACGGAGTTCCTTTCACCGAAGTGTCAACCAGATGAGTAATAGACACCAATCGCTTGTTCTAAATGCCCACTTGGGAATCCATGTGAAGAATGCAAAATGTTTCCTGTCGCGGTGACAACATTATTATTCACCTGACCGGATCGGAAGGAAGCTCAGGTAGTTGAAGAGAACCTATGTTTTGTTTACAATGCTACTAACACATGCAATGCACAATTTTGAGGAATACCTGTCATCCACAACTTCAAAAGAGAAACAACAACGCCTCCAGTACTTTGACACCGTAGAGACCATCCGACTGACTCTGGTATTGAACCGTAAACCTCCACATTCCAAGCTCAAATAGCTAAACATTATATGTAATTGGTTCATTTTGATCCACTACGGTTATTCGAAAATACTTGCTTACTTCATGCTGTAAAGAAAGGTTATATTTTAGCTTTGTGCTTCTCTGTTTCAATAGATCTTCCGAACCATGGCGAATTTTAGCTCAGAACATTGTTTCCACTGAGGGAAATTGTCCTTGGTCATGTAGACATTGCATTTTTATAAGGTCAGTAAACTGTACCAGTTGAGCCGTTTTTGGATCCAATTAAGTTAGCACAGAAATTTTCACTCGTACAGGCCGGACCTCTGTCCATTATCCGTATCCCAATACATTATAGTAAGACCTATTTCATAATTGCTTCCTTGTTGTCAACTCAAAATAGTCTGATTTTATAATACTGTTATCTAAAGCCTAAGACACAAAATGAGCACTATCTCAGTTGAGGTGATGATACAGAATAAACCTGACAACCCTTAAGGATAAATCCGTGGATTCCAGTCTACCACTGACGTTAGCACGTGTGGGAATAAGGAGCGCATTTATCTTACTCCAATCATTTTGTAANCATATTACTAATAACATATGAACAGACTATTTTCCATCATACACTACTGGGTGATGAACATAAAGTGATGAGCAGCTCCGTTGTCACGAGGATCTAGTGTTCACTCACAGTAAGCGGCAGATTTTTTCCTAGGGAGAGGGAATACACAACCACATAAGCTCCACTAGCGTTGATACTGTATGGAGCCGTACGAGGGTAAAGCTGTCTATACTTAAAATCGGGTGACATTCGCGGGGTTCAAACTTCGAAACCGAGGTCAAAAGGCCCCCCGGTAGTAATAACTTAAACATTTTGACCATCACGGTCTCGGATGACCGTACCACTCAACGATTTACTCAACTTCGTTTAGAATAGGGACTCGTTTAAAACATGTGACAGCCCATCATCTCCTCATGGCTGTCATAGAATAATTAGCAAACTGATACTTACGAACGTAAGCCGGAGTGAGGTAAATCATAGGCAAAAAATGTGGTACATTTCCCTAGCGTAAGTAAATAAAGTTGATAGATCGCCCGCCNCCCGCCACTGTGTATCAGCCATTAAATGAAATAATAACTCCTCTTGGAACAATTTATTAGGCTTTTCTCTGACAATCTCCATAGAAAATAAATTGTTTCTAAACCAAGAAAGCGTGTTAATTCTTTCACGCTTTTGTGGCAACGTTTTCATAACAATCATTCCCTACGGTTATATTTTTTATTGGTATCCAGTATTGATTTGCTGCAGAGCAGCCGAAATACGTTTTGTGCGGACGATGGTTATGAAACCTCCCCCAGTCCAGTTTAACTAATCGTTCGGATGACCAACTGTGGGTGCGGAATTCGTTTTTCTGATTACTTTCAGGACTGTCTGACCCCTCATGACTGGTGGGATACAATTTAGAGGTTTCTATGTCGGAAGTGGTTATGGTAGTCGTCAGTTTACAGAATACAATGTACAATGAAAGAAAGACATTAATTTTTCAATAAACAAACTGGGACAACTCAGAAGTTGTTTCACAGAATATCTTTGTTTTTCGTTAGGCGAAAACCAAGATCGGCAGTAAAGCGGTAAACAAAAACATAGACTACTGGACAATGAGAAATGTGTAATTTTCTGTTGAGACACAAATTGCTAATTTTGTGGTTGGATATAGAAATTGTATACGACAAAGGAAAGACGAAGTGAGGGAGTGTTTAACATTTAAGCCGTTCTCAAAAAGAAAGAATTCGAAATTTGCTGTTCAACGGGCTTTCAGCCACACTTAGCAGGAGGCAATCGATCGCGTGTGATCCAGTCTTTAAAGAAAATGTAAATGAAAGAGGAACCGAGTTGGCCCCTTTGCAAAGCAAATTTAGTGGTGATAGAGGTAAGCAAAAGGGCAAAAGACGAGATCGCGCGGCGATAAGCAAGCAGTTGAATTGCGGATTTTTAGTGATAGCTTTGAAACAAGAAGAGCGATTTTCAACTGCTCCCGGTCCAAAGTGAGGAAGAATAACAGAAGCTGCACCCGAAACATATCTCAAGTTCGGTCTAGTGAAGAGCGAGAAGTGAAGAAAACTCCTGGACGTATGCTATTCAGGTCAAACAAAATGAGGGGATAGAAATATGGTAGAGGAAAACTAGAGCGCAAGTAAAACTGTGGAAGATATCGAACCAAAAGTATAATATTCGACATGCTGGTTAAAGGCACAGGGATTGTGTTTGTGGTGTACAAAATGTCTTTGTGACATTGATTCGAGATTCAGTGTCATAAGCAGCAATGGAACTGGGGTTCAAATTAAGTGAAGCACAAGCAAAAAGTCGATTGCAAACGACAGTGTTAGAGGGAGAATTGTAATTAGCAGAATAATGTGAAGTATCAACTTTAGCTAACGCGTTGACAAGATTGTAAGTTCGGGAGAACAGTGAGTCGATAGGGACAAGAATTTTGCATTGCCATGACCTTGGTTGGACGTCACGGTTAACTGATGTTACCTTCAGAATAAATCCGTCGACAAGAACCGAGGTTGATTGGTCACAAGCAAAGCCTCGTATTCAAGTGATGGAACACTGAAAGAGTTAAAACTTCGGAAAATTGGACATTAATTCGCTATGCCAAGCTCAGGCGAAATCTTGGGATACAGAGATTCAAAGAAATACCAGCCCGACATGTTCCTCCCTGGAGGATTATCAGATTACGGTTTGCCAGTGGATCGTTAACACCGAAAACCATATTTGCGGTAAACTGAGACTCACCCGACATGTTAAATGGCATGCGGAGTTCTTTTATCACGGTTGCTTCTATGACTTTATAGAGTGTAGAGGTAACTGAGATGGGTTGGTTATAGATAAGATCTAGGTCAGATAGCTTAGGTATGTCCAAGTAACGTAGGGTAAGTCGGGTACTCGAGGTTCGTTTTGAAAATAAAATGTAGACCAAGGTTGAATGGTTGATGGAAGAGGAGTAGATAGAGGCTTGATAGATCTCGGAGCAACAAAGTGAAATCTTCGTTTTGGACGATGTTCAAGTTATAACTGAAACGGGGGGATTGCAGATAACGCTTGATAGAAAAGCGATTCCAGGACTAAGGCTTTCTTTTTCTCACCCACTTCATGGGAATGGTCAGTCATGCGTAAGCAATTTAGAAGAATATTATTTCCCTGACTTAGAATGCAGAGAATAAACATGTGGATGTCTTCGAGAAGTGGACAAGTCGAGCGAGGGAGCAAGAGCACAGTCACACCAGAAATATGATGTCGAACAATGACGGAAGCCATTTAAATCCGCTCACTTATAAAGCCCTGAATGTGTGGCATAAAGGAATTTTCGGGACCACCATGGAGTGTAAACGATGACCTGTGAGCAGTGAAATCAATTGGATCGATGATGTTGTAGTGACCGTAAAACATTTTCAATGCGCATTGAAAGAAGAAAAACCGCAAAGTAGATAAAAAGGTTGGTATGGAGAGATAGACGTCTTTGAAATATGGCAGTTGGTTTGTGTGTGATTCATGAGATGTAATTCAAATTAACCTCGTTGGACTTTTGATGAGTGCGGATTTGAAAGGATTGTGAGACGGACCAGGCGTACATTTACTTTTCAACGAAAACAACATAAGATTTCAAAGTTTATGCAATATCATGCTTTTTAACCCCTGAATAGCTGTTTTTACCGATTAACTTCTTCATGAAACGTTTTATTTTTGAGTGCGGTGTAATGAATCGGATTCTCTTCCTATTGCCTGATTGATAAGAATATATCTGAGCTGATCGCATAAGGTGCAAATCGTACGGAAATACAAATAGAGAAATTTGAATATCTCAGTAAAACAGTATTATCAGGACCCCACCGATTAAACGATGCGCTTGATTTCGAAAACAATATGACGTGTTCTAACAGGAATGTTATATTGCTACCGAGAAAAATAGCAACTTTTCATTATTCTCACGCTTGTCATACCATACCACCTAGAAAAATGAATCAAAGCTCCCTTCTCCGTTGTCTGTCAAAACTAATGCAAACATCTCGAACACTGTAGGTCAAGCTGACAGTGCTATAACGAAGAAGAGTTAACTTGACAACAGTAAAAATGAACTGCACGCGCGTTTTTGAAAGCAAGAGAGTAACTGAGATGCAAATTTTGCTGGTTCATTGTGTGTACTACATCGCTTCAAGTATATTAGGAGCAACAGTTTGGATAGTCGGCTGGGAAGGTTGAGGAATTGAAACCGCTTATCATAAACGAGTGATCAATGATATTCGAGCGCGTTCTTCCAACGTGAATGAGCAAATTGGATGCAGTATGGAAGACAGTGATTTGGCATGCATTTGATAACCAAAGTGCTTTCAAACACTATCATTCCCTTTACGGTATTGGTGATCCTTAGGTTATTTAATGCTCTGATATAACTCAAAAGAGCATTTCCTCAATAATTTACAACTGAACAGCTTTCCTATGAATGGGTGTTTTCAGAAATAAAATTAGAGCGGACTGATTGGTTTCAACTTCGAATGGCATCAACACACTAATGAGAAGGATAATTTATTTGAAAATAGTTCCCGGAAGTGATTATGCATGATGGTGGACTACTTGGATGACCTTTTGTCCTCGAAAAAATACTCGAATTTTGTAGGACATGGGCCAAATAAAACAATCCACCTGCGAAAAACCGGATTTAGTGACAACGCTGATGAGACTTGATAAGATCACAAATGTTATGTTATGCTCCCGGGACAGCAGAGTTCGTTTCGTTTCCTCGGCCTCTGACAACATCCATCATGAAATTAAATGCAATCCTCCATTACTAGAATAAAACCCTTCAATGCAGTGATACTACTTTTCAAAAAGCACGCCCTTCTCTAGTATCGCACACTCACTAGATCTTCGGGAGAAGTCACCAGCGGGTGCCACGGACGGTATCAATGATATATATTACTATGAACTTTAAGTGAGTTATATACAACACAAGAGACCACCAAAAAATACTGGCAAAAAAGGTGAGACCCCGAGCGCAAAAACGTGAAACGTGTAATAAAATGCTCAGACAGAACAAAACTTTGTCGATCTGTGTCCGGATAGCATAAGGTACAAGAGTTACTGCAGGTAGATATCAGAGATGGGATGCGTTTGTATTTTGAAGTGATGGAGAGGTGGGATATTGTATGCACAAAAATCAATGAGTGCAGTCAGACAGAATATTGTCGGCGTTCTTCAACCACGCATCAATATGAGTATCATTGATGTTGTCAATCAGGAATGGATAAAAGAAATTGAGGACCACGGGTGATCATGACGAGGCCGCGCATCAGAAGCTCGGAACCGGCCTTCAGCAAACCGCGGAAAACCACAGGGAATCAGTTACGCAGTACAAGGAAAACATATTGTTGAACAAACGCTCCTATCATCGACGAACCAGATCAGAATCAATGCAACATTGTTATCTTAAGGGAGAAACCTTTCAGCTTGCGAGTAACGGTTTGAATATGTGAAGACTATCGAAGGTTACTTTCAAATTTGACGCTTAGGTAATTCACACGGCTGCCCCTGATCAACCACTATCCCTGAATCTGTAGATTGTCAGAGCGAGATTACTAACGGTTTAAAGTTAACATACATTCAACGCATCTTTAGGGATTAAGATTACCACCGGATAAAGTGCAATGCGTGAAATTTGAGGTGGGATAGTTTTGTCTTATGTACAGCCAATTCTGGTTGATTAGATGCGGTAACATAAATGGGGATATAATCAGCGCCCTTGAAGTGTCGTACAGTGGGAGTAGTGTATAAGTTACTGATATATGTGGCAAAATGATAGGGTCATAAGACAGTAATTTGAAGTACTCCCAAACTACTGAGTGACGCCGTTTGCTTTATTCTTCCCAATTTAACATACTCATATCTTTGCGAAAAGTAAGCACCAAGTCAAGAAGAGGAGTCGAGAAGAGAAGTAGGGCACCCAACCGACTTCAGCTTGGTCAGTAAAAGAACTGGGAACACCGAGTCAAAAGCGGAAGAATAATCAAGAACTGCCCAACTACCATACTTGGCTTTTTCGTTTAAGGACTTGCAGATGTAGTGAACCGGAAAAGAAACGGAATCCAGTGTTGAGTATCTGCGTTTCTTTGCAAACTGATGAATGTCATTGAGGTTGGTGAGGGACAACTGTAGGTGATGCAGCACTGACCGCTCCATACAAATTTCAAACCGGTAAAAATGAGAGCAGTTGGCCTGAAACCTTTCGCAAATGGGGCTTTTGTCGTTCCTTTGGGGATAGGTGTAATTCTAACCGGGAGCAAGCACTCTGGAATAGTTCGCAGTTCGAGTGCAAGGTTAACTGTGTGCGGAGCTGTTAGACAGCGGCTCAGCACCGTGTTTAAGCTGTGTACGACTTAAGTTGTCTGGATCAGGTGCGGTCGATACCTTGAGAGAAGGCATTTGTTTATTCATTTCACGAAACATAGTGGGTTCAAACGAAGATCAGATGTTTGGAGAACTCGAGTCATTATAACTGGACATGTGCCAGACCAAGAATGAACAAATGCAGCATTCAGTTGTTCATTATCAATAAAAGAAGTAGAAATCATCTCATTCTCTCTGCAGAGTAGCTTGATTTCACGTCACATAGATTTAGAGTTCTTAGTCCGAAAAAACTGAATTGCATAAGGAAAATTTAACCGACTTATTTTACTGTTGATCATAAAAGATAGTCATTGTATTTCAACTTTCCTACCACATTTCAATGGACGTTCCTTATCATGATGAGGATGTTTAACAAAAGGTGTTTATATTTTGCCATGTTGAAGGAGCGAAGTTATCACAGTACATGTCGAAAACACGTCTGTTAAAAATGTCATATTGGACAACCAGGTTGTTTTTACAGCAAAACAGTAACTACTTGGAAAGACTCTCTTAACAGATCAGTATTGTATGTGGAAAGGTCTCGTTGATAGAACATGATTTATTTAGCTTGAGTAAGAGAAAAATATCCTCAGTACGAGTAGATCTTAGATTTGACCAGGATCGGGTTGTGATCAGTGGTGCGTAAGAGAATGAAATGTTTGGTAGAAAATGTGCCAGCGTGATTTGCGATTGTGATCTAATCGAGAGGTTCCTATAGTGGGTTCATTAATAAGGTCGCCGAGGTTTAGAGAGAACAAAGAGTGCAAGAGGCGTGATTAAAGTCACCAACCATTAGGTGCAATCTGTCAGCAAGAGATGATGTGTTCATATCTGGTAATCTACAAGGGGGTACAACTTATAACTTGATGATAATGAAGGGGAAGCGGGAAAATTTGGGGTAACAGACGACAGTCAAGCAATCTCAATGACATTTTGTGACATTTATGTTACCAATAGTCACAAAGTAAGCTTAGTGACTCACAGAGAAGTTTCGGTTATGTAGCTAGAATCGTTCAACGAACCGGTGCCGTTCTTTTATGGGAAGTTCCTTTCAGCTGATCATATAGTATACAGTATATTATGAAGTACATATTACTTGTGTTGCCATCTTGTAGAAAAACAGATACACAAATGCAGATTTATGGAAGTTCGTTGTTTTGTTTAAACTTTCAAATCGCATGGAGTGATTGAAGTAATCATGGGTTTAGGCGAATTTTTGCTTCATTTCATTCAACTTCGTGTGGCTTTGAAATAAGAAAGTGATGATGTTTTTTGATAAGATGAATTGAGCGGACAATGTTTGCAGTTAATTGTTGCGTTCATATCTCACCCTTTGCATCTGTAGTGTATTCACTTTGACCGGAATGGAGTTGGGTTTGAGGTGGAGTGTTTGAGTTGGTATTCAGTTCCTCAGGGGATTAGAATGAGGTTTTGTTTTTATAAGTATTCACCCTGCTGGGTCGTATTCGATGAATCTGATTGGTTATGTTCATTGAGGCATTCTATTTAGTTATTTACACTTTTCAAACCTCTGAATTAACTGAACCAGAAAAAAATCTATGAACTGGGATTTGATTTTCCAAAGAATGTTAATTCACAATACATAATGAGCCAATTTTTGCGGTGGATTGATAATAGAGATCATTGTCTGAGAGAAAATCTATCAACACCTACAGTTAGGCGTGTGAGTTACTCGGGCCTAAAAGTATTGAAACCGTAGACGGGATTGGAGCTCAGCTCAGGCAGCTTTTGTATGGACACAGACCCCTTCCTGAAAGTTGACTGTACATTTGTATATTCGATAAATAGAAAAAAGGAAGTAAAAAAACATGAACATTAAGATATGAACACACTGAAATCACCACACGTTCCACTCACTGGTAGAATAGACAAATCGAACTAGGTGTAGGCCTAACTTTGTATTACATATGTATTATTTTTGGCGCTTGGTTCTGATGTTCGGTCGAAAACTGAGACAAATGAAGTGGGAGTTCTATGAGTATGTTATCATGTAACTCATGATTTTCATACTCTGGATCACTCTTGAAATTGAATCAACTGCGGATGCTAATTTGAGATTAAGTATCTAATCTATCAAGATGCACAACGTTAAATGGTAATAGGTTTGTCAATAAGTTTTCAAGATCAATACATATATTGTGAAATGTTTGAACTATCACGGGCAATAATTACGTGCGAGGTAGCATCGGTCACTTTTGGGTTACTGGTTTTAACTCTCGAATCTAGGATTTGCTTCGCGATACGTGGGGTCTAGGTGGCAGAAAATGTCAGTACCATCGACAATGAAAAGAGAGCTGGAAGGTGTTCTTTGTTGGCCAGCGCACTGAATTCCTCGAGCATTTGTGGTGAGTCGTTGAGTTCTCAACTTCAACAAAGAGTTTCTCATCAAAATGCACCATGGGGACATTCACCTTCTCAAATGTATTGTCTGCCTCGTGAACACTGATTTGGTCAAAGATTACTCTTCAAAATCCTAACGAACTGCACCGAAACCTATTTTGAATAAAATTGAGAACACCAGAATGACATGTTTAATCGATAGATGCGCTGCCAGTTGCATTGTTTTCCAATAAAACCGCTGTGTATCAGATAAATAACCTAAACAACTCACTCGGTCATTTTTGCATCAGTGACACTGGTCTAATAAGACTGAAACTGTTCTCGGTAAAGAGATAATGAGTTACGGTTCAACCCTAGTGGTAAGCAAAGTCAGTACAGGGAATCGTATTAAGTTCAATATATTCAATAGTGTTTAAGTTGCATGAATGGCTGCCAGTCCGTCTGAATCGTCCCCGCGTTATCTAGTTAGAATGTTGTTCAGTTTATTGTTATCGATGAGCTTATACGTTTGTCTGATCATGCAACGAAACCTTCTGTGGCATCCAAAACACGTGTCGTTTCCCAAGCATTTCATTCTGAAAGCACATAATAACATCTATCCAGTCGTAGTTTTTAACTAGGAGTTATAAGCGGCTTCATTCAATTGGTTGGTCATAGAACTAATCCATCAGTTGAAGCGGTATTGGAATCAGACACTACCACAGATGGGCGCATTTTTCTGTTTTCCTCTTTCATTGCTCTGCTGTTTGTTCCCATGAAGTTCGTATGCTCCCAACCAAGACCACAGAGCTTTCGCTGTTCACCTTCTGTTTTTACTTACAGACCAGGAGAGAACAAACAATGCACGCGATTTACCATTACATGTATTTTTGGCATTTGAGCTTAGCCCATTACCGACAATCGAAGAATGCGCTCACATTTGATTGAGTGAATTTGGTCCATCCATCCATAATTATTCTTGCCTGTGTCGAATTAAAATTGAGGGGGTCTAGCAAGCGTTTGTTGTCCTTGTTTCCATAGTTACCTAGACACTAGAATAATCACTTTGATGGGCGTTCTTTAAACCAATTAACTCAGGATGCACGCAAGAAAGTCTATATTGTGCATTAAAAACTATTCACTGATTATCACAATGTTTATTTATTTTCTTTAGTTATCAAGTGACAGAATGTTTAGTTTGTACTTGTTCCCAGGTTCATTTTGGCTGCTACTGGTCAGACTGCACTCCATCTTCGTGCATACATCTTATTGAATCGGTCGATCGTACGCACGTGAAGCAAATCCACCTTGAATAATCTGAATTTTGTATTTCCTTTTCACCACATCACAACTTCATTTTCTTCACAACTTGCATTAGAGAGATGTGCATGCTTGTGTGTGTGAGAACCTTCAATCATATGTATATATGTATATTTAGTCAGATCAAAGGAATGACATTTCTCCACGGAAGATTGTCACTGATTGTCCAAGCTGCGTCTCAGTTTTCAAAGACAGCATTCGGTATAACTCGCCTAAAACTGTGGGTGCCTGTCATGATTTGAAACTGGAGGGACAAAGTGTAAAAGTCAAGGAGAGTTGAAAGTTTGTCATCTGTGCGCTCTGTAGATTTCATTCAAATCACGGTAGCGAATTCCGAAAAGGCTCGACGGCATATGTAATCAGGTGGAAAGAGAAGCACAAGTATCAGAGAGACGGGTCAGGCATGGTGCACAAATGTCATCGCCAGTTGAATGTATAATTTAAGCTCCCGGACAACCACATACTTAAATGATTGAAATAAAGGTCATCGCAGGGTTCAGGCAACTGACAAAGAATGAAGTGAATTCAATTCTGTTGAATGCTAATTGTCTTTGGCTGACCGCAAATCAGAGGGTCATTGTGAATCATTGTGCCAACTTCGCTCTAACCCCCCCCCCTCCAGCTCCCGCCCATCCACTTCACCCCACTCTGAAAAGCAACACGCAAACGAAACATTCTTAGAATGCAGTTCTCCTATCTAGCTCCACAACAAAGTGGTCGAGCGCAAGGAACCTCATCAATAGACCTGCTTATGGATCGATCACATAGGTCATTCAGTAGAACGAAGTATCTTACCTGTTTCAAAGATTTATTTCTCATCACCAAAGAAGACGTTCAAGGGTATTTAGGATCGATATATCTTTATTTGGAAGTCAAATAACTACAAATTACACCAACAGAGCAGAATGTGCCTTAGTGGGTACCAAACTGTTTCAACTATTATTCGAGTAATGTATTCCTTTATAATACATTGCATTGCAATGACACCAGGGGGTAGAAAATATTTGTTGACTTTTACAGCAAACGATAAAGTCGAAGAAAAGGACAGACTAATGGGAGGTCGAATTTGTCAACAAGTAGAATAAGTGACATGACACGAATGAAAAGAGATGAATGCTTGTCCAGGGTTTGCGCTGAAATGGTAAGCATTTTATGAAACAAATTTAACCCCAGAATTGCAAAACGAGGCAGAAAAACAAGAGTCCTATCTGACTTCGCATATATGAGATAGCTCAACCGTGGTTACGGTATTGTTGACATTTAGAGAGGTTTTTCACAAAGTTGTGTGTAGTGGGTGAAAACCGCGAAAATTGAACACATTAAGCACCATAGAATTCGGAGATGGTTTACAATTAGATCAACAAAGAACGGCTCAGCGCGGGTTCCACCAACCTTTTCGCAGGTTGAGCACGCGGTCTTTAAGGTGAACGAATGATTTCTTCACCAGAACTGCGAGTGGCTTATTTAGGGTCACTGAGTAAACGAGAAGAGGGAAATGCAGTTCGTTATTAAGACCAAGAAGAATAATTCCTAGCATTTAAATTACTACTACTCGAGAAAACGGTTTGGTAGCTCAGAAACACCAGTATCAACAACGTTTCTCGTTTCGGTTCAATAAAGTTTATTTATTGAACAAGCGAAAAATGAAGACTGTCGTATCCCAACTATGGAAATAACTGCTACGGCCGTGGTCCCTGTTCTCATAATGTTCTCGTTGTTTTAGGGTTTAAAAGTATAATGCAATGTGAAACGCCTCTTTGCAACAAAATCGGCATTATTGTACAATTTAGAAGGCATTTTTATTAAACCACCGGATACAGACAGCATGGGTTAGGTGCATTGATAAATATTGTGGACAGCAAAGAGCAAGTGAAATTATTTGGTTTTAAATCCTGGGCACCTGGTTGAATCAAGTTACAATAGAATCACATCAGTATTCATTGTACTATCCATTGGAAAGTAATACGTGGAAAAACTAAAAGATCTGAGGGTTATTCCGTAGTACCGTTCCAAGATCTGTCAATATATGATAATTTTTTTCAAAAAACGATCATCTGAGTGAAAGAACTGGTTATCTCACTGATATTTTGGCAAACTTCTAAGACATTAGAAGATTCTTACTCTCCGCGGTTCCCGTACGGTTTTGCACCAAGGCACCTGGAATTAGAGGCAATAAACCCACGATGCCCTTCATGTACACCGTAGGTAAAAATCACGAAACCGGTGAAGTTCTCCTTATTTTACAGGCCGAATGGATTACATTACATCCGGGTCAAGTGAGATCAGAGTAAAATAATACCGTTAGAAAGACAAATATCCGGTTGTTCAAAGGATCACAATGACACGAGAGCCCACTGAGAACACATGAGAATTCACAGCTCAGGCAGTTATAAGCACGGCGTGGGGGAAAAGCGGCAAGTAACTGACTGATTGTTTGTGCATATATATAAAGAGAGACAGACGGGAAAGATATGCGGTACCGGCTGTATAAAAGTTACATCTTATGTACTTAGTACCTGTCGATAACGAACGCTTCCGTTTCCGTGCTAAAAGTTTACACCTACGATATCGTTGCTTTAAAAAGACTCATCGCATTTTTTAGTATTTAATTCATGGTCCTCTCTTTCAGAAAAACAAAACAGAACGCCTTCAGCTGGTTTCATGCAGTAGTTTTTACATTCTTGCATGTCCGCCTCATGGTGCATTCCGCAGTTTCATCACATCTGTCAGTTGTCATAGTATGATTTTTACCGATTGAAGCGTTACATCAAAGTTTTAGCACATTCTTCTCTAATATAACAGGATTGACTCGGAACATTAACTGTAAAGGTAGGTTGGTGTTCAATAAGTGGAAACGGCCACCATCATGGGAGTTCACATGTTTTGAACCCCGTAGTGCCGTTGATTTCTTCACCCTTATCAAGTCATCAAAACATCCCTTGTTGATCACAACCGTCTTTCGGAATATCGACTAANNNAAACCATTATCATTATTTAGGAACAACTTATTCTTTCTGGACTGATTCATGATCGACTGGATAAACAATTACGCCCGGTTACATGAGGAAATTGGTTGATGAGATCACCCATTGACCAGCTGTGTTGCAATTTACCACCACATTTGCCTTCCGGAATTCATCGTCCAAACTGTTCAACATACGTGCTTTACCCATATAAACAAAAGAAGACATGTTACAGATTAAGGATGTGATCAAAAATCATGCTGGCTGGTTCAGAGTACCAGTCCCCAGTCAACTGCTCAAGTATTCCAATCGCGGTGGAGGCATTCGTACCAGTTGACAAAACGCTACTACTAATAAAACTACCACTACTACTACCACCACAAGCAAGAAGAATGTATCTAGACTTGTGAATAACGATGTCCGTCTTCGTTTGAGAAGATTCCGGATTTATATTACTTGCTCCAGCCAAAAGAAATTTCACACCTATATCTTGTGTCCCCGGGAGTCATGGCTCAATTATGATGTGGAAAATTCCTTGATCAGACTGGATGGTTTCGTTTACTTCAGATAGGATAGACAGCGATGTAGGAAGAAGTCGAAAGGCTGTGTAATTACCTACATAAATTTCAAATAGTTTGGCAAGTTCGAAGTACTTTTGATATATTCACTAAATGTCACTGAGATTGCTTGACTGTCGTCTGTTACCCCAAATTTTCCCGCTTCCCCTTCATTATCATC
>UZAN01041566.1:0-11577 GCA_900618425.1 Echinostoma caproni
TCTGAGTCATTTGATTGTAAAACTTGCCTTGAGAAAGTTTACCCACGGTAACCGAAACGTCGGTGAATACAATTCTCTACCGACATCTCTGTGTTGTTCACAATATAACATTCACAATAAAAACAGGTGGTTCCTTTATTTTTGTTTTAAATGAAAGTTTTATTGAGTTCGAAAACATGTCACTCATCACATGCACTGGTACCTCCTTCCCAAACCTAGACCAAAGTAGATGTTACTATGAGATGTGGTAAGGATAGGCTATAAGAAGGCCCACTTGGAATGGGTGTGACCAGATCAATATCAAATCCGTAAGAGTAACTTTTAAAGTATCCCAAACAGATAACAAAAAATCACAGAGAAAACTTCTATTCAAATTCTATGACACCATATGAATAGATTGCATCAACTTAAGCATAATACGTGCTTCCCGTCGTATTTTTTTGCTAAGGTCACTGAGCTTCTCTGCATACACGCGAAAAGAAAGAGATAAACCCAATAATTATGCGTCAGATCTATGTTGTGCAGTTCGTGATCCCCTGTAACGTCACTTTTGACGGACGGGTATCCCCACTGTCTTATATACGTGAATCATACACTACCCCAAGCATTGCAATCACACTTGCGTTGCTCATACTGTGAAGTGAATAGCATTTACGACTCATTTGCAAAAAGTTGTCATTGCCCCTAAATCCGCTTACTCGAGGTTCCAGTGCGTCAGTGAGTTCCGGGGCATTTTCAATGACAACTTTCAAATNGTATATTTTCGTCAGTCCCTTCGTTTCCGTTAGCTGTGCCGGTTCCTGGTGGAGCAGTGATTCGACCTGAATTGGTCATATCTGTTACTGTTGGTGCACGTGCTCGGATATGCGCAGCCGGTGGGTCTCGATAGCGCCTTTCCAACGGCGGGGAAGATTGAAGCAGGCTGGGATTCTCGTAAATTCCACCGGATCGAGCTGTGTGGACGGAACGAGACTCAGAAGAACGTGTGCTATTCTCATTTCGATGCATATTTCCATTGTGTCCAGCCACTTCGGGTTGACTTATCAACTCTTGACGACTCCGTGCTCGAACTTGGGATGGTATGGGACGAGAGTTGTTGCTGCCGTTTGTGTTCACAGTTGTACTCTCTATCCGGTAATCCGAGATTGGCCTATGGTATGTACCCTGAGTGGATCGCTGCTTAGACGCCTCACGTGTGTGCTTTGTAAATTCTGTCGAGCTGGGAGATAGATTTGTTGGGCCTCCGCGCCACGGAGGCGGAGTGACCAAATTCGTATTGCCATTTATTCGCACTGGTCGTGGTGGAGCACCCTGAAAAGTGACAAGTAAAACAACCGATAAGTAGATTGTATGTTAAGTCTTTTTGAACAACAAGTTATTTGAGATGAAATATCGTCGGTGTCGACGGAGCTGACGGGCAAACCTACAAAGAACGGATTTGGTTTTTTTGACAATAGTAATATCAACAAGATCACCAGTAATCCTATCATTTCCCCTTTTATTCACCGTTTTCGAGATGAACAGAATGTTTTTTTGTTGAGGAAAACAACGATTGAGGGGAAAACTGACTGTAATTTCGACACCACGGTTGAGTTTTAGTTTGGTTCAACTCTCCGAATAGGAAATCGCGATTCGAGAGTGGGGAGAGACAAAATCGATGAGGTACAAACGACACAGGGTTCAGTGATAGCGGTTGACAAATGGTTGTCATTCAAAAGTTGATGCGTAACGCACAAAAATCAAAAAGTGATTAAACGGTGTTTTGCACGTGTTTGTTGCACGCACAAAACGAGCGATTGAGAGGACGCGTGGGTGGGTGGGAGGGACGGAGCAATTTGAGTCGGTTTGTTTTCCTTTTTTGTCGCGTTATCGTTTTATGAGCATCAGATTGTCGCCGAATGCAAAACTACAACGCGTTATCGGCTGCTTTACTGTCACAGAAAAACTGCACTCGAATGGAGCCGACAAGCTGCAGTGTGGGTAGTTTTTCTCAGAAATAACTCTTTATGACAGACTGTTTGCTTGGAAACGTACCTTAAATAATATAGTTGGTGCACCTCTATGCAAATTTGTGAAACTGTGAACCAATTTATGTAAGGCACCCACACATTCTCATGTATCTATGTTCCCGTGAAATCAAACGTACATTAGAAATTCCACTGCAGTTCACGTGATCATCAATCATAACGTAAAACGCGCCAAATGACAGGAGACTCCATTCAAACTATCTCCTCACATCACATTTTGTTCCATTATTGCACCGTTTCTGTTGTATTTTCGGCTTACGAAACCAAATCAGTTTATTATTGTACTCGGGGTACTCATTTATTGGTTACTGGGTGGCATTACAATGAGCCGATCAAATATCTTGAAGCAGATTTCTTATTTTTTTTTAAATTTCCTTCACTTTTAGTTGGATATGATTTTTGCTGTTGCCTTAGCCCGGATTGCATTGAATCCCTCTGATACGCTGTAACAATCGCACCAGTTTGCTCGAGTGTGATGTGTTGCGAATTTTATCCTGTGTTTTGTATATCACTTTCCCCTCATTCTTACTCCCATGGTAATGGTGCAGATTGATGGAGTATTAAATTTATAAGTAAGCTGGAACAAACTTTAATCTACATGCTCATCAGTATGGTAATTAGGAATTCGTTTATCTCCCGCTTATAAACGGAAGAAATCGATAAGTCAAACGGACTTCATAATGCGTTGAGCAATATTATTATAGAAAGTCTCTGAATCTTTACCCAATGTCCACCTTGAAGCACTTTTGGAAAATTAAAGAGGAATTTCCCCATGAATAGATACTCACTGAGATGCAAACAAGATATTTGTTGACAAATGATCTTCATATCTGACATTCAGTTCACCAGGAACTTGAGTTGCATTGGAAACTCACACACATGAGCTTTCTGACTAGCCTACTGTTTCGAGTCTCTTAAAATCAGTTTCTGACATTTTTCATGGTTCTTGTGAATGCTTATTGTTTAATGAAAGTGTTTACCATGAAAAATTGTTAACAGCTTCGCCCGGATTCTAATCCTTTGGTAGAGGCACATGCAACAAACACCTAGAGCCAAGTGCAATGGTTGGTTGTGTGAATGATTCCCCTGCAGCTGACAAACACTTGTATACTGTGAGACTTTACCAAACATTGCACTAACCTAGTTAAATGCTATTTGTAGAACAATTGCATTATGCTCGGAATGCGATTTGATTTTCCATATAAACGACAACAAGTGATACAAATAAATTAATGCAATATTTAAAAGAGAACACATTGGGAACAGTTTTGTAGTACGAAGGTTCCAAATGAAGGATGTTCTTCAAAGGTCATCGAATTTTTCCCACTGAATGGTCATAGCTGTTTAGCATTTTTGAACGCCCAGTACGGGCATCCGAGTTTTCTTCACACTACGATAATGTGTTTGTTTCCGCTGAAGTATGTGTTCTTAGTAGGCACATATCAAACTCAAAATATAATCGATTTATTCAAAATCACTGAAATACGAGAGTGGTTGACAAGGAATCTGATTTGTGTACTGTTGACAGATATTACAAATTTGAACCGGGAGACGTAAGAAAGATGTGTCCGAGAAAGGTATAATAATAGAAAAAATAGAAAAACTTGTAAGTAGAACATCAATCGATAATTAATACAATATCAACGAGAAGTTAACTTGATCTCCCCTCCCAATGAAGACAACCTTTTCAGCTGCCTGGTACATGCAACCTGCAATATAGCTTTTAAAGACAACTTTTTCCCCCTAATCAATTATGTATTGCTACACAACCGCGAAATATTGCGTTCAGCCTTCCTCATTTGCTATTCTCTCTTTCTTACGTGGGAGGTAATGAACGGTTGTCGACCAAGAGAGAATTTTATATTTCATATCCCATTTTATGCGTATTGCACCCAAACTAGTTCTTAGTTTGGTTTCCCCATAAACGTTTGCTCAAACGATTAAAATATTTATGATCTACACGGTAGAGCTACCTTGAAAAGCTTGGCTCGAAGNAAAGAGATAACAGCTAAAAGTTCGTGTGTCCCGAAGATGTATTTAAAAAAGACACTCAGTGAAATTATCTTGTTTATGCAAAGTAATGATTGGTCAAAACACAGTTTCACTCGCCCAGCTGAATTTCCGAACTCTAGGTAACCGATTCGGTGCAGACGCATATGTTAACAGGTGGGTAATGCAAAACTCATTTAGCTGCTTTCTACTCAACTTGGTCAAACGTGTCCCGCGTATTCGCACTAGTGGCTGAGTCTTTCCTGCAATTCTGCAGTTGGAAACGCGGCTGAGGAAGAGCAACAGAGCTGATCAATAATTTATCTTTTTTTTCTAAATACGTGTGTAAGCCAAATAGGTCTCGAAACTAAACAAACTTTACCCTCGGTGATTACCAGTAACACTCGCAAACTGTTTAAGTTACGAATGAATAAGTTGGATTAGTTGTACGGGTTGTCTTAATTGCTCTCCATATCTGCAACGGCGGTTCGTCAATATTCTACTTCCATGTGCTGAATCATTGGAACTGAAGCGTCAAATCGACTGAATCCTGACAGCAGTCAACACTCACGTTTCGTCAGACACCTTATGACAGGTTCTTGTCAGCCCATTGAGTCCAGCGCACATACCAATCCCCGTGAAATTATTTATAATTAAAGCCAGGTAAAATAGGGATTTGCAAATTGAATATTCCATGTATTTTAGAAACGCATGAACATGTATGTTATTTCGTTCAACCTTTAAATATGCATGCGTTCGGACGGCATCGCCTTTGTAAACGTCTTTTTTGCCGGTTGACTCACTATCGATTGACTCAAATTAATTCGCGCAGATTCACGACCAAACCAACAATCAATTCCTCCTTTTTCTAAAGTCAGGGGCACTCTGAAAGAGCCGCTTGCCAGAAATAATGGTTTAAGTGGTAACAACTGTCTGCTGTTTGCTTACTCCACGTTTTCTCATTTTAAGGAACTCACAATATTAAAAGATTGAAAAACACGGATTGAAACGAATCAAAAACCGGAGGCTGTTAAAGTGACAGGAAGATTGACCCGTTCGTATATTTAGACATATCGTCATGTACATTTACACACGTGCTCAGACTGTATATGGCTTATTGGGATGGCAGTGCAAACCTGTTTGTCCTCCCGTTGCTGCCCTCTTGCATGTATTGATTGACCCACCAAATAGTCACCATCAAACTGCGCTTTGGTCATGTTTTGGCATGTAAGTGTGTTTATTTTCCACATTCATGACCAATCGGGTTAGAACAACTCCTGGAGATGCCAACCCCCGTTTACACTGAATAGGACTCTGTTACCGACCCTAAAACACACATGAAAGATGATTTCTGTTGGAGACTCGAAAAACAATTTGATCAGCATCGTTACGGAACGTGTCACTGTGATCAGTCTTCGTCAGCTCTCTACCTCTTGCCCTCATTGCACGCGTAAGCATCAGACTAGATTTCTGTTTTTTTTCGGGTTTCATTAACTACGCCTCAGCTCTACATCCAACACTGGCGATAACCGTTTACTAGGTAGTCCAGAAATTTTTATCCTGCACAACCTTTAAACCAATTTTGACTGGCTGCATGCTAAAGCTCTACTTCCTGAGACAATATACCGAATGAGTTTGTTTTTCACACACTTTTATCGTGTATGGTTGAAACTGAGGCTAGTTATTTGGCATTTCTATCCGAGTACAGTGCAAAATACAGTGCTAAAATTGAATGGTTTGATCAATTTTGTTGCACTCAGTTTAGACTGCATTACTTGGAATGGTTTCACTTTGTTACTCCTTGATAATGGTAGGCGTTTTCTTTTCAACATATGCGAAGTGCGTAATAATATTGACTGTAAATCCGGTTAAGCTAGAGTCTTTTCTGGAATTTTCATCACTTCTGCAGGAAATGTGGGTCATTTTGCACCCAATTGACAAATTAGGGTTGCATCAGCCTCGTTTCATTCTTCATGGTGATTTGAATTCCATGGAGAAAAATCTACCGGTGTCACCCACAACAAATTAATTCCACATAATGTATCCTCATGACTACGAAAGACACGTTCAAACTTTGCCGTCTCCAGAAATCTGCACCAAACACGCGCTATTCTAATGTCAGCGTATGCGAATCCCGCAACGAACAAACTAGTTTAAATGTATAAAGTTACTATGTAGCCGCCTATCGTAAATGTATAACTAGGAATCGAATGAAACGAAGGGATTTAGTTTGACGTCATGTCAAATTTTGTCATGTGCGAAGCAACTGAAGTGTGAACCGAAGAGCTAAAAAAGCACTGCGCACATGTTTCGACCTGGTCGGTTGATATTCATGGAAAGCTGTGTGGGCAGCAGCGCACAATCGGAAAAGAAATGCCACATTGCTTGATGTTATTGGTTATGGACAGTGAATGAGTGAGTGAAACTCAAGGATGGTCTCGCATTGACCTCACGATCAGTGAACTCATTCATGAGGGTGATAATAGATTTTCCAGCTGGAACCGTTGTAATCTAGTTCACCGTAAACCGATATCGCACAGTGCTACACGACTAACTGTCATACACACATTCATTGGTTAACTACCATACCCTTCCTAGTCATCTAATTTCTCGGTTTTTCCAAATTTGTAAAACATTTTCACTCCATATTTATTATATTTTGGATCAGGCGGGTTCCTTAAAGACAGCAACACAGACACAAAATTGTGGTCTTATTTATTGTACAAACTGAACATGACACTGTGCGTATTTGGGAAATTATTTGGATTCGTTTAGTTGTTTCGTGTTTTTAGGACTATTTATACAGAACGTTCTGAAAGGCGAACGGATTTGAGCTTTCCTCGTTCGACTTTATCTTTATAGCAAATACGGTTAACGAACTGATTAGCATGTGCCATGTGTAACTTCTCTAAGCCACAACGTGAATTCCGCAAGTATTTCCTTGCCATGTTCTTTGACTCGCAATCCATCAAACAATTGATACACAGATCATTTAGACAATAAACTATAATGCATTCTCGATCCACCCTAAATTCCGGTTAATGCATTATTTTTTTGCCGTGGAGTTGTGATTTATGATGCAAAATAAATAATACTTATCATATCACCCGCAGACCTATCATCACTAATCGTTTTGGACATGAACAAGTGAGGGGATCGTAAATGTCACCCCTGTTCGTCCCTGCTGCTCATAACCCATCTATTTTCCCCGTGTCACGTGCAAACATATTCGCACTATTATTCATGGTATCGTGATTGGTAAGCTGTAGAGCTTCCCATTCCTCGCCGCCCGCCTACTCTCAAACCTGGAAGCCATCACACTTATCAACATCATGATCATCACCACTATCACTGGTGGTCAAAGACATCGATTTCACATCTACTACGATCCAGCATCACGTGACAGTAGAAGCAGAGTCCGAGCTAATGCGTGGGTTTAGCTGAGCATCAACCGATGATTGGTTCAACAAAGTCAGTGGATAGGACCGTTCCCACCGAGATCTGTCAAAACAAATCAACAATTCGTCAACCGCTCCCTCGATTTATTCGAGGAAGTAAAAACTAACTGACTTCCGGGCTACACACGTTACGGTTAGATCCGAGTTCTTCATTGACAATCATACGTGCACTTCTTTCCAGTCACGCACGAGGTACAAATAACTAGCTAATTATATCAACAATAATAATGTTTTTATTTTTGAATTTAAATCTGTATACATCTTAATCGATCACACAATCAGCACCCTTCCTTTTTCTCCCTTATATTTTATTTGTTTATTAGATTCAAACTTCAGATAAGTTTTTTTTCTGGATTGCAGGCGTAGCCATTAGGCCATTAGCAATCATTCCAATTCCTACACTGTAGGGACACTCAGTAACACTGACTGCAAAGACCATTCCAAGTTGATTGTTATCGTTTACGAATGTCCTATAGGATTCTCTCTGGTTTTCTCATAGAATGAACACTTCCACTCTAGGTGTTGTTTTCTTTGTTTGTGACTTTATTTTCCAACCATTCTCTCTCGTCTAAGTGTCAAAGTAAAAATTGTGTTATGGGAAATACCTGTAAGCGATTGCTTTGCTTGACCCATAGGGTTTTTCCCACAACTTGATAGTTTGATAGATCAATTTGTTTCGTGTACTGCTAAGGGGTGTTGAAAGTTAGGCCAAAATAATGACTCATAGATTTTGTACTTGAATGAATCAAATTGTGATCACAGAAACAACATGAGGTGGTGGGTATTCCAAATACTACACTATCTGATGGCAAATAAATGACACCGGCATTCCAGTCGGCATATTTGGAGCAATAATTTGAATCAATGCCCGCGGGGCCATTTTTTGGCTACCCTTTAAATTTCAATTCAATTTCCAGCTCTTTACTCTCCAATATAACTAACTCTATTGTTTCCCAAAACAGTCCTTCGCTTGATTATTCAAGTATTTCACTAAAATTATGCAACTTACCCAAATAAATAGAGCGACTTTAACGAATCACTCTGGAACGTTCACCTTACATAGACAAGTTTTCTATTTTGCGCTTTTAATATATAGATGATATATACATCCAATCTTAAGTGGTCTTTACGTGTTCGGTCTGTGGAAAATCGAAGAGCTGACATATCCTCCTAGGTTTGCAAACTCAGAAAATTCTTGACCCACCACTACTGCATAGAGAATTATTCATAAACATTTTGGTCAATGCATTTTCCCCATTTTATTTTACTGTTCTGCATTATTTGCCCGTCAGCTGAAAACCTTGTTGGGTTAAATGTGTTCTTGTTTTCGTCCCCGGCGAATTCGCAGACGCAATAGTATCGTGTTATTTCTATAAAGGCCGACAACGGATGCTGGACAGTTACTGCCTTCTTCTTTGGACTCATTAGTAGTGAGGGCAATTTTTGTGTCTCTTGGAGGGCAAAAACAACAACCAAAACTCTGATGCTAGTTAATTTGCATTGTATCGAAACAAACGATTATTTACTTTAAATAACTACGTGCATGAATATCTACCGTTGATTTTATGAATCGGAGTAGAGTATTTTGATGCACTATTATGCAATTCCGTTGTTCCAGCCCTAACCCTAAATAAATTAAAAATGTACACTATTATCAACGAGTCGGAATAACGAGCAAACAGTTCTTGGAAGCTCTTTGTTATGAACAGAGATTAGGGGTTTGCATAACATCCGAAAATCATCATCATCAGTCGTGTTTTGTTAGTTTGAATTAATTCAAGGGCAACAATTTATGGTCTTTGTTCATTTAACGATTCGTGACTCTAATTATGTTTTTTGTATAACTACTTTTGATTCTCCTTATTTCAAACATTTCGTTTCCTAAGATATAATCCATTGGCCATAGTTTTTAATAAAAAATCCCTGCTACTCCTCATCTGGTGAGAATTCCAAAAATCTAAGGAACAATCCCAAATAAATGCGCCTGAGTTTTGGTGTATAGCTCAAATGTATATTTTCTCTCAGGCCGGATTGGTCAGTTTGTAGGCTTTGATAGAATGCCAACCACATATTTCCACATAAAGTATGACAAACACAAATACAAATTAGTATGCGTGCCATCGTGTCAGGATTCTGGCTTAATGAAGAGCCTCAATGAATTCTTTAAACCGATACGGTCGAACTGCTCAAACAAAAGAGTTTAGCAAAATATGTGCTCAGTACAAATAGCAAGGGAATAGCGAATGAAAAATTATGAACAGAGGGGCATGCTCTCCACCTACAGAGGAAACTAAGCGAGAAGTGGAAAGCTATTAGGCATTGCGCTACTGTTTCTACCCTGTTATGTCTCATCACCAGTACAAATCAACTAATCCAACTGAGGATGAAACTTAGGATCTCACAGGGAGAACTAGCCACATGATCACGGGGTAGACAATCCTATCTATCCTATCTATCTTGTATATGCACAATATACCACAAGTAATAAATGTATACGGTTTCCTCTACAAATCCTATTTGCCAAAAGAACAGGACGAATAAAGCTGTTTTGCGCTATCTCCTCAGCTGTGTACAAATATAACAGATAGTTTACATCATCCCACGAATTTTTTGTTGTAGATTTTAGCTGATCGAGTTTTCCTCGGTAAGCCCTCGTGCCACCGCATTTGTAACGCTTTCTCGGGAATGAACTGGAATGTGATATAATCTGACAATACAACTGACAGATAGATGGATCGAACGAAAATCCAACTGAATGATTTGTGTCTGCATATTTCTTTCGAAATGCGATAAAAGGTCCCAACCCTAACCATTAGTAAAATCGTTCCGAGGCTAAATATTTGACAAGTGTTGTTGTGGTTGTTATTGATGGGATCAAGATAGCGCTTTATCGGCAGTGCACATAGACCTTGTTCGTAAGCGTTCGACATCGTCGTAGTCTTCTGATCTTAATTTTATTCACGTGAGCTGTAAATGCATGAGCATGTATTTTTGACTCGCAATTAAGTCCATATTCATTATCAGTGTTTTCTTTTGTTTTCAAACGACCGAAGGAGCAATGAAACAGTTCATGCCGTTTATTCACTCAGTTTGGTATATGTAATGACAATGCACAACTATTTGATCGATTAATTAGCATCGACAGTCTTAGTAAAGTCTGCTCAGAATCAATTGCATGTGTGTGTATACCAACCACTTTCGGTTGCTCGCACGCACGTATTTGACTTGGACCGGACTGAACTGGACCGGACGTGAGTGAACCTCCGCCCTCTCCATAGCATGCAAACAACATGAGTAAAGATCGTCTTATTAGGCGGTCGATCACATGTGATGAGTTAATAAAATTCTTGTTGTAAGCGACTTTCATTATGTAGCTTTCAAAATCTTCATTCAATTCAATCCTTTTGTTTTAAAATCCAATATGCGGATTAGATAAAGTCCGTGAAATGTTCTTTTCAGTTGGTTTGATCTAATATTTGTATTGTCCTTCAGCACATTACCACCATTAATTAATTTGGCATCATATAAAAACTCCGTATCGATCGCTGATCAATGAGTAGTGAACGCTTGTCTTCAAATTCATTGAGATAAACCATCTCACATTACTCTTAAGTCCATGAACATGATGTCCGTTTCGTGTCCTTTGGCCTTGTCCTCGGTTCAGCATTCACGCGCAAGTAGCAGGTTTGAGAGGCATGAGCGACCCGGCCGGAAACCGTGTTGTTGGTGGCACAGGTGACCGTGGCACACCAAATGCTGCCGAAGCCGTGCAGCCACCAGTCGCTCCATTACTTTACCCACAACGCCAGTAAGGCTGACTGGTCGGTAGTTCCCAGGATCACTCTTATCCCCAACTTTGGGCACTGGAACAATGACAGCGTCCTTCCACTACCGCGGTAAACGCCCTTGAGTGAATGACAAATTGAACAGGTTGCACAGTGACGCTGCAAGTTCATCTGCCAGCTCCTTCAGGATCAGTGGATGCACACCATCAGTTCCAGGTGACTGGTGAACCTTTAGTCGACGCATCTCCAGTGCCACCTCTCCGATTGTAAATGGCATCCAGTTCAGCGCGGTGTCCAGTAGATGTGTCAGTGTGCTGG
>UZAN01041566.1:38663-50242 GCA_900618425.1 Echinostoma caproni
TTTAGACCGCGTGATGTTTAGCTGAGGGGGACCATACAGTTCTCTTTTTTGTCCCTGTGGTTACCTTAATGCCTCTATTATGATTTTGGTCTTGGCACGGCAACGAAAAATGTCCAGTTTGGTATGCCTGTGAGTAACGTTTTAAGCTAAAACCTCACTGCATTGGTTAAGAAGTTACTTACACCTTTATAACTACTACATATCTTGCGGAATCAAACGGGTGTTCTAAGAAATTACGGGAAGATTGCTCGTAGTTCGTAAATCTAAGCAGCTTACCATTTCATCCCATTTTTGGAGTGAGAAAAACATATTTCATGTTGCTTAAATAAAGTTAACCAGAAAGGTTTTGCGCAATAAACGTCTTCCAAAAACAGAATTTGTTATGTAGAAAATATTTAATGTAAACTAGAGATTTACCTGGAAAAAACCAGTCTCTTCATTGCCAATACAAAGAAGCGGTACGGTGATTTGAGAGCAGAACCAAGTTACAGGAGTTCTTCAGTCATAGTCAAATCATAAAGTAAAGATAGCGATTTATTCTAAGTGGACTATTAGCCGGGCTCCTTTACAACCCCTAAAATGATTGGTCATGTAATATTACTTTATGTTTCGATTCTGTACGCTGCGGATTAATCATTTGTTTTATTTCTTTGAGTCACCACAGGACAAATCCTCCATTTGAAAAATATTATGTAAATATTATGGTCAAAAAGAAACCAAAAGTGGCCACTGCTGAAGAAACTAAAAGCTCATTAGAGATGTTCTTTTAAAGGCTCTGTGTCTCGACGACTAATTTGTTTGCTTTATATAATGAAGTCTGTAAATGGGTATTTTATAAGGCAAGTCACAGGTGTTTTCGTACATCCTAATAAATTTCCGAAACTCAACGAGGTAAAAGTTTGAGAAGCAATCAATAAAATGAGAAAATTTATTTATTCATTTAGGTTTCACAAAACAGTTTCATTGATCTGAAAAGTCTTTGTCGTTTGGCTCGTTGCAAAAGAAAATTAGTAGATTCATATCGGAATTTTTATGCAAACTTATATCAGAAACAGAAAAAAGGAAAAAAGGAAATGAAAAATTTATTGTCACAAGGGTTCATGAATCACTTATGAGAACAAGGACTTAAAATTACTAAATTTATGAAGACGTGCTATATAGTTGGACTGAAGCAAAGGTGCTTACCACCATCAGGGTTCGAACCAGTTATCTTGCGAAATAAAGGGCTCATATGTTAACAACTTAAAAAAGCTTAAATATATTAATATTTTTGGAAACTTTTGCTAGATTTTTTGTGGCTGGCGCAAGCTAGTAAAAACGGTATAAATTGATGGTTTCTACAATCCGGTTATCACTTTTCTGAAATACTTATTTCAAAGTGCCTGACTATCAGCCCTTTTGCAAGTTTTGCAATAGTTTCTACTACCCATGAACCTGGTTGGTCATGAGACCATTCTTGAAATAAAGAGAACAAAAATTTTCACGTTTTTCTCGCTATAAATTTGTACCCAAATGTGAACGCAATAAAATAATGCAAAATTAGTCAAATGACTTTGGGTAATCATTTATCAGAAACATTATTTTTAACCAGGGATTTATGGGATTCTTCGGAGGATATTCAAGAAGTGAGAGAAATAAAAGAGCAAAATTGGGCATCAGTTTTGCAGAAAATCTAATTCAAATTGGTTATGCCTATTGATTATTAAGTATTTAGCTGACATTCTTGCACCAAAATCATTTTTATTCTTCTTGTAATCCCTGACGCAATTTTCGCTCCACGTTTTCTCCTGAATTTGGGATTTATCAAATGACCAAATAATTTGTAGACTGCTCTAAAAATAAATAATAATTAAGTTCTATTCATGAATTATATATTTTAAAAGAAACCATCATTCCGCGTATCCTTTTTGTGGGAATAACTGACAGAAAGCAACTCCAGAAATTTTGTTTATTGGAAAATAATCTAGTTGACATATGGAGACAGTTATATTGTTATGTTCGCCAATTTACAAACAGATTAGGTGGGTTCTTAATACAGCATTTCGTGGTTACATTCTACTTTTAACAATCCTCCCATGCAACATGAGCTTTACCATTTACTCATAAAAAACGCAGTTTTTTCACCCCAAAGTCAACAATTAGTCACCGGAGAGTGCCTAGAGCAGTGACTTGGTAACCCTCGGAAAATAACTCAACAGCATTTAAAAATGTTATCGACATATTTTTCCCACTAACGAAACGGTTTTGATACGTTAATGGCGCGTACGCCTGTTCTTTGTATGAGTAAAACTACGAATCTTTAGACTCCCAATAATCCCCAAATAATACCTAGATAAGTAAGCAGTTAAGTACAGGAAGTAATTATGATGCATTAAAATATGGTAATTATAAATCACATGAGTTCTTCATTTACCTGAAACTCTTACGCCAAACGTTTCATTTGTAAACGTTGGAATAGTTGATTGCATTTTTTGTTCTAGTTAGCACTCATTTCGTAGTTTATATACAAAATCAATGAGATTCACCCCAGTGACGAAAGGGTGACACTTGAGTATACCCCTATACTGACTGGACTATTGGAGTTCCTGCTATACATATTCATGACCCAGTCAGCACTGGAGTACACTCGAGAGTCACCGTTCTGTCGCGAGTGGCAGCTGAAACAGTTCGGATAGAACCATGTTGCACATTTGTTTGTCAAACGCTTTACCAAAAGATTGTGCAATAATTCATGAACTACAGTAGGTTAAGACGAATTGATTAATTACTACTATGGCGTAAACTTCAGAATAAATCTGCGAACTGCGGCCCTGTGTAATATGTTTCGCGCTTACGTTGCAACTGCTTTTGTTCTGGATGGCTCGAAATCGATTTGTTTACGGAGAAAAGAGTTCAATAGTATTTTGGAATTCAGTGAAAATATTTTTCCGAGAGTCACCAGGTTTCTTCAGTATGTACGCTCTGGTGATCATAGTCACCATCAGTTATAATTCCAGTCGACGAAACGATGACGCTCATGCCGCATGAGTGTATATTATTGAATAAATTATGTAATCCTAATAGTTTCATCATATATATAAACCATAACTTTTGTTGATATATATATTCATCATGATGAATATATCTTGAATATATATCTTGATGGTGCACCATCAATAAGTATTGATTGATATTAAAACNTATCCATAGATAAACGAATATATACTGTATATATGTCTTATCATATCTACAGTAGATCTACTATAGATAGTAGATAGTGTATATATATATATACTATCGATAGTATATTATATGCCATACTACTGCATTATAATTTAGGGTTACACTACTATTATCCTGATCATTATTTGGTGCATATATACTCTAAGCTTGCGGGCTTTGGCTTATCTAGATAATGTTAGCAATTATAAACAGTTACTATAATAATTGTGATACCAATTGATTATAACAAATTACCTTCGACTTTGAATGGTTTTCTGACGCGCTTCGCCGAAGTTCGAATGGCCCAGTGACTAAAGTCCACTTCTCATCCGGACTAGCATGCCGCTTTGAACGCTTCACTTTTTCGGATTGCACGTTATCCTTGTCGTCGAAAACATTTTTCCACTGTATGGGTAATCCAACGTATTCTCCATGACCTGGATCATACCGAGTATGTACACGATGCTCAAACCCTGAGGGTGCGGTGATCTCAATTTTACCCCCTTTTGACCGGACCCTCGAAACGCCTGCCATCCATGCCCAAAACTGAAATTTGTAACATGCGCTGTTTACCGACCTTCCTAATTGACGTAGTTAAAGTGTGAATTCTGAGCAGTTTAATTCGGTTCAAATCGGTTTCAACAGACCGAAAGCAGTCAGGACCAATAGCGCGTCTGTATCCCTGGGTTGTAAGCGAACTTCCGGTTTCCAATTCGTTCTATCTTTTTATTAAGTGCAGACATTTCGGGTGCAGTATCGCATCCAGCAGCTATGAATAGATCAGGGATATGAAAACAAAATCCATTTTTTTCTCTTTTCATTTCATAATGGGCCAGCTGAGGGAACACCATGTTCCAGCACACATTCAACTTCATGAAGAAGCTGATCTTCACTTCGGGCCTTCAGTGCTCTTTTCGCAGCATAAGGTTATTTTAGTGCCTAGACTTATGATCAGTTCAGGTCAGCTCACAGGGCTTTGAGTTTTGTCCAGAGGACTTCCAGTCTCTTGCACCACCAGGTAGTTTCAAAGTTGGTTGATGGATGATGTATCTACAAGAAAAGAAATAAAAAGCAAGATGGCCCTCCGGGAAACAGCATTCTCAATCACTGGACAAGCGCCGCACTTCAGTAAACTGCTACGCCTACCGTGAGAGCTGCCCGGGGACTGTGAAGTGTTATGGTATTTGTGCTTCAAGTGAGTGGTGTACAAGAGTGATAATAAAATAAAATGATCGCTTCTTGCAGTACTTCGGCACGCGGTTGAATTTTTGGCATGCTCTGATTCGCTCAGTGTTTCGATCATAAAACTAAAGTTCAATTGCCATAAATTGACACTTCACTGTTTTTACACTCCTCCCGAGTTTTTGATCGTAATTATTTACAGTGCTCTGTCAAAGAGCACATTACGTCGCGGACCAAAACTACGTGCGCAGCCAATTAGAATGTTTAACTTAGTTTTGTGTAACGTTTATACGTATCGTATTCACCTTTTTTCCATATCACTGTTTTACATTTTAATCACCTGTTTTCAAATAGGAAGACACCTTATGATGACGCGAGTGTCCTATTCATGTTTGAAGTATAGCTGCGGGAAGGCGGTTGAGGGAAACCAATGTGAAACCTGCAAAAGATGGGCGTATTCTGGTTGTTCAGACATTAGCAAAGACCGCTTTGCATTATTTTGCGAAAACAGCTGGCCATAGTGGCTTTTTGAGCAGTGTAAGGATGCAGCTAGCTCAGCGTTTGCGAAGCGGCAGTCAGAGATTAGAGGTAATCTGAGCAGTGGGCGTCTCGAGATTCTTTAAAGTCGGAACTAACCAGAGGAACCTTGAGACGTTACGCTCAGGTCACTTGAGGCCAAGAAAAGGGGAAACCGCAGGGAGATAGTTCTTGGCAAACAGGTTTGCCTAGGACCTGGAAGGCACTTGCGGTATTCACACCGTTACATAAGCTGCTGCTTTTGTTCAACTCCAAGGTACGTCATAACCGCGGATGAAACAACCATAGTCGGGATCGTCAACCGCAAGTTATTATCACCCATGAAACCATCCCAGCAAAGAAGGTCAAAGGTCCAATCAAGGTACCCACCACTCGACCAATAGCTGGGATGAAAGGGATACTGGGTACTTCACAACCTAAAGCCATCCCTTGGAAAATAATTATTGGGAGTTAACGCTCGGAGAAATCATTTCCCGTTCACATTTCACCCAGTCATACATTCACGCATTGGCCTTCACATGCACCATAAACTGAACAAAACTGTTCAACACACATATGAATGATCTACCTCTTTTATATCATTAGGTAACCAACGGGTAGTTTTACTCTAGACCAAAGTGCGGCAAAAGCAGGGACCCTTGTGGTCATAGTTATAACATCTGGTTTGTGGTTCCACCACAGATACAACCACAAGGCGGTGTCTCCAAAAGTCGGTACCTCGGCTGTCTGGACGCAGTTTGCTTATCACCACCCTTCTAGGGGGAGGCTGATGTAGCGGTTCTTCAACAGACAGTTTCACAACGGTAGTTTTCTCTTCTTACCTCTTGTTTTTCTCTAAGTTTCGTGATAAATCTATTCAAGCTGGACGTGATCATCAAATCACGTACCAGAAGCACTTTCACCCTACGCTGGTGACTAACAACAGGATACGTTCAGTTTCTAACCAGTCCTGTATAATTGAGGACTATCCAGGCATGGTAAATAACCATGGAATACCTATCAGAACCATCAAGGTTCAGAAATCAAGTAGCGACTTAGCTCAGGTGTCTAAACTACCGTCAGGTTTTCCCCTTCTTCCTCTTAGGACCCTTATCCACCGGAGACAATCAAGTGTACCGTCGAGATTTAGCATTTATCGCCACTAGTTGGCGATAGCTATCCTCTGAGGAAAGTTTCTCTATTGGATAAAGCAACTTGGACATTTCCAGGATTAAGTTTTGCTTTAACTATTAGCGTTCTTTTAATGGACTCGAAAAGCGTGCACTGACACAATTCCCCACGGTGAGCTCTGTATCGCACGCTTTCGTTGTATTGATCAGATCAACATTCAGGTTTCCGCTGCCGTTGCTTAAATATCAGCCTAGGCCTAGCTAAATCTACTTTCAACCTTTCTGAAGATCTCAGAATATATCGTTTTCAATAAACGCAATCTCGGGTTCTGTTTCCATTTGGGACGAATATTCAAAACGGACGTGAGTAAACATTAGTGACGGGTTGTGACGAATATCAGCAACCATCTAGTCACTAAACCTCCGTTGCTCTGGCGATGAAATTTCTCGTATCCTGGTCACGCGATTAGCGAGAAAGACAGAGAAGCGGCATTTATTATTTCGGATATAGTATAAGACCGACGCAGAGTCAGCTCGGTCCGTCTCAGCGTTATTTCAGTTTCGCTTTGTTTCGTTCGAGCTAACTGCGTAGCCTGCACAGCGGCTGCTAGCTCAAGCCGAGGTATAGTAACAAACTTCAAGGGTGATACTCGAGACTTAGCCATTACCAGGACACACCTCGATGGTGCATTTATGCCGGTGAAACGAAAATAGGCCGCAGTCCCTTAGCCCCTTTCCGATGTGTCACTGAACAAATGAAGTTCTTTTTCTGAGGTTGGCTCGGTGCTTCCACCTGAGTACCATCTAGGCAAACAGAAATTTTTCAGCTTATCAAAAGCCGTGCTGCAGTGTCGCCACCTAGAGCCGTCAATCGAGATCGGTTTATCTCAGCCTTTTACTTCTTTACATAATTATTGAAACCATAACTTTAGGGGCAGAATGAAGGGACTGATCAACCCCAGCAGGTCGTAGATCGCAGCTAAACGGGACAACAAAGCTCTTCATGTAGTCGGACACTCTTTCAAGTCAAACTGATAGCTAAATGAATGGCGCTCCATATCCCATGCTAGACCGAAGGCATTTTCCATTGGCAGACCACCAGCGGGTAACTCCTTGACAGAAATATTCCTCGCCTCGGAGGGGATCCTCACTAAAACATCTCGTATGTACTAGCCCACTTGGTCAACCTAAACTCGCTTCGACGTAGAAGTTGCGACAATGCATCAATAATTGTATTGGCTTATGTTTTATCATTGACGGACAATAATAGGTCATCGACTTAAAACTCCTCCGAACTACCTAGGATACAACAGGCGGGAAGTCTTGACCGTATAGGCTAGCTGTCTTTCGCAAAGCAAAACTGGCACAAAACGGTGAAGAGACAGCACCGAGAGGGGGTAAACTGTCATAAGATATTCTTCGACTTGTTGTTGCGGGTCGCCTTTAGACTACTACAGAAACCTTATAGCCCTTTGAACTGCTTCTGGAACTTTAACTTGCAGAAACATGTCCTCAATATTCGCCGTAATCGCAACAGAACCCCAACTAGACTGGAAACGATTTTGGGCCCTTGAAACAGGTGTTTGTTTAGGGATTCTCCTGAATGAACTGCAGCACAATCAAATACAACGCGTAACTCTTCAGGCTTCTTAGGTTTCAGCACGGCACGATGTGGAAGATACCATTTAAATCCGTCTTAGTCATCATGTTTGGCGCTTAGCTTGACCGCATAACTTTTCTCTAAATATCGGTTGATGGTGGCGGAGTATTTTTCATGCAGTTTAAGGTCCGCTCGGAACCTTCGACCCAAAATAATCAAACGTTTTAAGGTTACGGGCGACTGCAAACCTCAAGCAATCCAGCGTCCTTCCATGGCAGGCCTACACATAAATATCCATCTACCTCTCTTGTAGACTCCTCTACCAAGCGTAATGCACATTCATCCTCCATCAAATGAGACAGCTCATCTGAGGACTGGTTAGTAAACTCTTGGTCATAAAGTCGGCGTATTTTTTCGTTGATTTCTTTGATGCTGGCATGCATGGCAAAGGCGTGCACACCATTCCTATGACTGCGGTCTACGGGACCTCTGAGGACCCAACCCAGCGGGGAGCGGTCCGCGTAAGGATCCCCTTTCTTCCCTCGCCTCTGGTCTAAGATCCAATTAGCCTCTGGCACATTCAATCCTATCAAGAGGCCGACGACTGGGCTGCTTATCGAAGGAAACTCAATTCCTTTTAAGTGACTCCAATGAGATAGATTATGAGCGTCTGGCAATAAAACTGGCAACTCGAGTACAGATACCACGGTGTATGCAGTCGAGGCGTCCAATAATTCGGTACCGTCTAACGAATTCACACGGAACTGGACCTTAGAGCAACGTTTAAGCGTGTCACCTAAAGAAGTATTCATGAAAATGTCTTCCACCTTTCCCTTCAGGCCAAGCCGTTGTACTATATCGTTCCTGACTAGAGACGTATCGGCTCCAGTATCCAACAATGCATTCGTGGTCAGAGATCCATTGGGACCTTCAACTACGACCGGTATGATGCCTAGGCTGAATCCGTAACCTTTCGGGAACATATGACAAGAAGCGTTATAAAGTTGGGACACCTCCTCTTGGTGTAGCAGTTCATGATGAACTCGATCGCACCCTTTTCTATCACATTTTACAAGAGACCTGCATGTATCAACTCGATGTCCGAATCTAAGACTTCTGAATCACAACTTCAGTTGAGATACCAGCCTCCATCGATCTTGTACACTTAACTTACGGAAGTCTTGACAAGCGTCCATATGGTGACTTAGTCCACATTTGATATACGAATCATCTTTGGGTGACAATGCAAACGTTTTCTTGGTAACAGCGCCCATGGTATTATTTTCGGCTGCCGATCGTCGATCATGTAACAAATAACTGTACCGATTTCTTCGTAACCGAGCCTTCGCAGAAAAAAAGTCGCATAAATCGCGGAAAGAAGGTTCACGATTCATTTGGTAAATCTCTTCTGCCCGCTTTACCCAATCCGTAGTCATCAATCGAAGGAGTTTAGATAATATCGTCTCAATGGTACTCACTGAATTAAGATCGGCAACATAACCCAACTGCTCCAATGCATCTGCACAGTTGATAGGCTGGTCTGAGTAGGCAGATAACTCTTCTGCATGTGGTCCTACTAGGCCATCTCGCGTGACCTCATCAAGAAACTCTCTTACAAGCACGTGTCTCTGACCAAAACGTTCCTTTCTAGCCTGTTGGTACCCTTCCTCTGGCGGATACATTAGACAACATCGAATGGCCTCTTTAGCTTTCCTTTGACAGTAATGAAAAAGATGCATAAGCTGCTGTTCTTCGTCAGCCACTCGGTTTGCAATACGATCCTCAAATTTCCTAAAGAATGGAATATATTGCACGGGTGATCCGTCAAAATGAGTGATTTCACATTGCGGTAGATCTAACTTACTCCATAAGAGGTCGAGCTTATCCTTGTCCTCAGTTGTGACGTTCTTGACCCCAGAAGACTTCAGACCTGTAGAACCATTATACTTTTCCCTATCAGAACAACCGGGATCAATGACAGGGATCTCAGGAGAACTACCTCCTATATGAAAAGGTAATGATAGGGTATCTACGTATTCAATCTTCGCTCCATGACGTAGTAACTCAGCTGCTCTACGTTAAGCCTCCGCTGCCCTACGCATAGCGCTAGCTGCCTCAACCTCGAGTTCTGCACTCTCTAACTCACAATTAAGCTCAACATTAACGTCAACGTCATCACAATCATGGCAGTTATCGGACTTACCAAGGGGAGGTGCACCGGCAGCATCCGTCTGAGATTCATACTCGGAATTCTCCTGACTAGAGGATTCCATGGGATGATGGGAAAGACAAAGCACACAACAAAGAATAGTTCGCAAAGAGAAAACAATTCCTCACAGGAAAGAGGATGTCAAAGCTTGAACGGATGTTCACGATTGCAAACTGCAATAGTCAATAAAACGCAGTTAACACAACACGTTCAATGTCACAATCCCAGTCACAGAAAATAACAATCAGATATTCATCCGTTCGCATTTTGAGCAATCCAAATACTGTTACGCGTGCTTCAGTTCGTAATTCCAATACGCGTACGAGTAAACCCAATTTCGTGACCTGATACGAACGAGTTTGATCAACAAGATAACGACCGATCCGGAACAGAAAGAAACGATCTTTAACTGTCTCAACGAACGATCCCGATCGAATGAACCCAATACAAACGAGAAGTGAGCACACAAATTGAACGAATAGACTACGATAATTTATACGGTATCTATAAAGGTCATAACCAAATAATACAAAAAATGTAAAACATACTTGGATGTACGCTCACCCAAGCAGAATGCAGGAATCAACAGAAACAGGGAGAATGCTCAACCAAGCTGACAAAGCAATATGTCCGGTCCAACGTTAATAAATGTGAAATTGATACATTTAAACAAACATGAAGTTACAGACGATAAAGAGCAGAAATTGTAAGAATTAAGCAGTAAAATGGAAGAAAGAGAGAAATCCTTTCAATTCATCAACGGTGCATTGCCGCCGTTGCAAGGACTAAAGGTAGAGACTCCTTCCAGTCTGGGTTCGCCTGTGCTGCTAGAGCACCTTTCCGTTTTTGATGAAAACGTTCGACCATCCAGTTGGCTGCCGGGTGGTAAGCAATGGTCTGGACGATGTGAACGTCTGGATGCTTAAGTATTTATGCAAAACCACTCTCGAATTGAGAATCTCGATCGGTTGTAACTACTGCAGGACAACCGAAGCTAGTTATCCAACCCTTCACGAAGGCTTGTGCCGCTGCTTCGCTGGATGCGAAATACAAAGGAACAGCAACCGGTCATCGGGTGGAACGATCTATACAGGTGGGTATATAAATACGCCCTTTCAATGGTGGCAGGGGTCCCACTAAATCTAGGTGGACGTGCTGGAAACGTTCTCCGACTCCGGAAAACGAACCTAATGCGCTCTTTGTGTGACGAATTTTTTGTTTCGTTGGCAGAACAAGCATTGGCGTGCCCATTGGCGAATGTCTATTTTGATGTCGTGCCACACGAAACGATCAGTGACGAGTTTCACTGAGGCACGGATGCCTGGATGTGACAAATTATGCAATGCCTCAAAAACCTTTTTGCGTAAGGTCGATGGGACTACTGGCCTGTGGTGACCTAGGGAGACGTCGCAATGGAATTTGTTGCATGAAGACGGAAGTGGTAGATGTTCGATGCGGAGCGTGGATTGCTCGCGCTGTCGCTCGATGTTGTCGCCGATTTGCGCTGTGGCTATGTCATGTAAGTCTATGTCTTCTGGGTAAGAAATTCCCAAGTGATGGATGTGTTAGAGAGCATCCGCGCCTTGGTTGTGAACACCAGAGATCTGTCGTACATCGCACATATATCGTGTGATATAATCAAGGTGTATTGACTCTCGTGGAGAGTGTTTGTCGGTGGTAAACCTAATGGTGTGATTGATAGGACGATGGTCGGTGAAAACCGTGAAGTCGCGCCCTTCGA
>UZAN01041567.1:12405-32221 GCA_900618425.1 Echinostoma caproni
GAAATCTTACAATCTGTTGTTTGTGTGTGGGCTTGTGGTCGTTCATACTTGCTTGCACAGTCCGGACCTGATCCATTTTTTGTGCCTAGCGGTTTATACGCAAGGCTTTTGGGGTTTGTTCCTTCGTTTTTTGTGTGGCTTTCTCGTGTCCGACCTCGCTCACCAACGTGATCATGCATACTCCATTTCCGTTGCGTGTACACGTCAGAGATTGTAGGCTCTCCTCTGATCATGTGAATTCATTGATATTCTGCATCTACCACGGCTTTCGCTTTGCAGGTCTCACCGGTGTCCTCCTGTTCTATGGACAACACACTAATTCGCCATGTGCAATAAACCGAATTTCTCTTTTAACCACCATGTTTCATTCGGGGGGAACTCTATGCGATGCACTGGATGACTACTATCTAAAACTCTACTCCTCATACACACGTTAAAAACATTTATTAATGGTCTCCACAATTCCACGATCCTTTCTCGATGGGGCAGTTGTGTGTTTGTGCATGTGTGTGTAGGTGTGTGTGCGTGTGTGCGCGCGCGCGCGCTCTGTCACCATTGTAAAGTGAATCCTCATTCACGATAGGTTTGTCGAAACTTCCCACGTACACACACACACACGCACACACACACACACACGGTGTAGATCATGTCGCATGTGAGTGTCATCGCTTGACACCTTTTTAATATTATCATCCTCATCGACACCACAAGATGGAACTCACCTGTATTACCCACCCCCACCCCTGTTCTCCTTATACGGGCTCAGTCTGATCCAATCGCTGACTCAGTTCAATTCTCGGTCCGTTTCAGAGGTCTCATAGAACTCCTATCTGTATTCATTGTAGGGTGTGTCAAGTTGCTGTCAATTGCGTTTCACCAATAATTCACGTCCCCTTTGTATCTTGTTTGTTCGGTTTATTTAGCATGAATAATGCGATTTTGATAGTGTGTCGATTCCACTCCCAAGAATGCGATCATCATTGACGCACACACACACTTCGGGCACACACTACTATCCGATGTGCTCACCGGTTGTTTGGTTTTATTTTACATCCTCGGGACAATCCCCGTATTCACAACACAATATGGAGTGACGACAAATGAAAAATTGAGGACATGGAGTCCATCAAGGAACTGCACTCCTTCTGTCTCTCTCTCTCTCTCTCTGTCCTCATGTTCCACTCATCATCATCATTGGCCTGACTATCCCGTTCTCCTGTTTGCCTTTACAAGTATTGCTGTTGTTCTATCGTAGAGTGTTTTTCTTCAGTCCGAAACCTCTAACTTTATCGATTATCCATCATACACACACACAGTCTCATCCTACCCAATGATTCGGGGCTCTGTCTAAACATTTCCACATGTTTTGGATGTATTTTTCTAACCCACCTCTCCAGTGACGTTTCCTTCACGATTCGCCCCTCATACTCCACTACATGGCAGACATCATGCAAGTATCATCCTCAAAAACGATCTTCTTCAGATATGTCGTCTGAGACAGTTTGGCGCATGTCGTTTGACATCACTCCAACGAACGCATAAGCATATATCTCGGTCAAAGTTTATTATGAGAAAATTACAAAAAATTACAAATTTTACGGTGTCTGTACATGGTCTGTTCAGTGCAAATAGGATTTGAAACGAACCCCTTCCTCGTTCATTCATGGTTTTCGAACAGTTAGGTGTTTCATTTTTTCATCGAACCGAGACTTGAGTAAGTCAATGGTCGGAGCACAAACAAGGAAGGAAGTTCAAAATAGTTTGTATACTCGGAGGCCGAAAGAGTAACGGCGGAAATCTAGCAGATCCTTTTGAGGCACCAGCTTGATGAAATGTCCCCCCCCCCCTAAAATGGCCGTTTATGGATAATCAGGTTGATGCAATACTCAGTGTGGTAAAGGATCACATCTCTAAATTGGTTGGTACTGAAGGGAATAGACTGTCAAATGCTTGCAGGCTTTCAACCAACAAAGCAGATTGTAGTCCTTGGATTCCTGTGTGTGTTACACCCTGCCGACGTGTGTGAGCGTTTTTTGCTTGATGCAATCAGGCGAATTCGATGTGGGGTTCAGTGTGTGCATATAGGAAATGGAGAAATAGGTCTGTTCCAACGAGATTCAGGTAATCAAATTTAGTTTCAGACCATTAATGACACACCAATACGAAGTTTAGCTTATCCTCTTCTTTCTGGTTTAAAGCTCGACAATCATCATCTGTAATGTGGTAGTGGTTGTTGAAAGTGGCCTCAATTACGCAACGACACAAACTTACGTTGTGTGCTTAGATAACGGGTGAAATGTTCATACTACACGTCGTAAGGTACTCAACTGTCGTTTTTCCCTTTGACAGTTCATAAACCCCATTGGAAACACAGGCCTTCGTAGGGGAAAACCTGTGGTTTGGAGTACATTAATGCCGTACCTCTTCTCATGGGTGTGGATGGACGGAAACCAAACGAGAAGTAACTGGAACCGGTCAAAACTTTGTCATTTTTCTGTGTCCACAGAACGGTGATCAATTGATCCCGATTCTCTCAGTTCTGCCGGGCCATGAAAACTAGGCGACACACCAACCTCAAATTCGCATATGAATGCATTCAAAGAGAACGGTCCAGTTTTGGTCTTTTCAATGAACCTCATCGTTCGGTTCATTGGATGCAATAAAATTGTCCCGTTTATGTGTTCCATTCCCCCCCCGCCCCCGGAGGATGTTCACGATCGACTCAACAACCAACGGGATCACATGACCAATGCTCCGACTGTTCTATCCTATCTTTCTTTCCAGCCAGCCATCTACCGACGGACATGGAAATTCGAATATATCCACTTAGATCTGTATCCGTTTAGCCCTCGTTTGACCGATCAAATAGGTCTTCAAATATCTCCTCTGTTCTGCCGGTCTGATTGATGTAATATTGCTTGATTATCCACAGTCGGATGAAACTTTCGGATCAAACGTTCTAATTGCACTGTTTCTGTTTGTGGCATAGAGCTTTCCAAGACTGTCACACACATATGCATTTGTTTGATGTAGACACTTCTTTAGATTATATGGATCGATCAGCATGAATAGGCTGATTGGGAACGAAGATCGAAAAGAAATATACATATTTTTCGAAATATGCCCATACTCTGGCATTTAGAACACAATTTCAGGCGAACAATTGTTTTCAATAACACATAATCATGCCGGCACAGTTTGTATAATAACTGCTGGCACGGCATGAAAGAACACTATTCGCGCTGGCTGAGTCAATTTGCTTCCGGATCTATCACAAGTGCGATTCTCGCTCACTTTGTAGATACTGGCCGTCGTGTTAACCCAAGTACAGCATTCCGCGTTATTTATCAGGTCCCCTCTCTCAATCGGTCGAAATATGTTAGAATGCCTACTTTGGCCATAGCCGAGGCATGTGTTACGCAACGCACGGTTAATGGTTGTTCGAACTGCAAACTGAAACCCCCGAACAATGTGCCCAGAAACGCCTTATACAAAATCTCCATCTCTCAAGGGTTCACGAATCCACTCCTCTCCCCTGCCCACACATACATTTTCACACAACAACACAGAACCCTCAGAACTGGGTCACACGACCAACGTAACATAACTGAAAACCCCGGAAGTACAGATATGAGAATGAGGTTTGCAGCACACAGACATGCATACACGAAGTGAACGATTCCTCATATGTTATTGTTCTCCTCCAAACCGCTGTTTTTTCCCCTCAGGTAAACGGTAAGGGCATGATTATGAGTTATTGAAAACAATTGTTCGCCTGAAATTGTGTTCTAAATGCGAGTATATATATATATATATATCTGTGTTCGTCGAGGGTAACTCACAAATAGAATTGTCGTCATTCCATGCGCGCACTCGCACACCCGAGCAGAATGTGTCCTGATGTGATCTTCTGTGTGTGCTATGTCACCAATGACATCTGATGTGATTTTGCGTTCGGTGTAGCACAGCTGACACGTCATTCTGAGGTCGCAGGAATTGTGTTGTGCTTTGTCCACCTCGGTTGCAATATGACACTGTATGCCTGCCAATCACCCTGTCGTTCGTTTGCTCACTCAGTCTACACAAGACAGAACGTCGTGTACGAAATACACACTTCTCTTGTCTCCAGTTTGGACCACTTTTCTCGGGGAACGGCTTTCATTTATTTTCTTTCTGTAGTTCCGCGGTACGTCTTAGTCTACTCCCCATTGTCCTGTTACCCCCGCCCAAATGGGTCACGTGCTCGTTAGTGCTCAGCTTGGAATTCGGATTTTTTTCGTTTCCGAACTCGTTCTCGACATTCCTTCTCCTTGAGTACACTTGTATGCTTGCTTGTGCAACGGAAACAACGAGACCCTGTTGCCTGTCTGTCATTCTATTCAAACAAACGGCAATATTCACTAGAACGAACTAGCGTTAGGTAATTTTTTGCTTGTGGATATGTTTGTAGAGTCGCTTGCGCATCATATCCAGTGTTAGGTTGTTGCTGTTCGTAGCGGAGCTGTGTCGCTCTGGACGCATTCGTTTCGCGTAAGAAGAGAAAAATGGAGACTGACACTGGTTTCTGTGAGCAGTTCTTCTTTGGACTCAGTGGTGTGCCAGAACGTATTCCTTCCTCTTTCTCTCACTCTATGTGTATATACCACTTTTTATCGGAGCTTTCACCAGGTTTATACACCTGATTGACACGTTTGATCCGTATAACACAACTTCCCCTCCTCTCCCTCGAAATATATATATATATATATATTTGGAGAGAGAGAGCGATTTTGACCCCACTGTTTTTCCCTTTTCTTTCCATCGTACGGCTTTTCAGGTGTCGAACACATGTCCGATCGGTTCGGTCCACATGCCACTTGTCTACTTGTTTTGGATCTTCAGTCTTCTTGTTGTTTCCCGTCGTAGGCGAATAATGTTCGTCTGCACTCTGGTCTTTTTTTTACCCGCAACTCGTTGTCTATGCGTTCCAATTTTTTCGAGAGCACATGCTCTCTCTCTCCCACTAATCCATTCTCCCATCCCCAGCTTGCCGCTTATATTCCCCCATCTTCAAGAAGAAGAATATGAGCTAAAAATATACCGTAGTGCCCTCAGGTTCAATCGTAGATCATCACCGAAACGAGCCACATCTTCTGTTCCATTCCAATGCATTGGAAGCCTGCTTTGTATTCTCCCACAAGAAGCATTCATTTGATATTCGTCCCTCACTTGTATCCATAGTAATCAATCTGGATACCGTTTTGCGCGTTGCGAAAAACATCTTAGACCTCACAACAAATGTCCCGTTATTATTCTAATAGTTGTTCTCTCATTCCTTTTTGTTTACTTCACTTTTACTGAAAATCAATCTCTGTGATTGACGTGCATGCGTGTGTGTGTTTGTGTGTGCATAACATTTTTGTCACTCTCTCGAATAACAGTTTCTGAACCTGTACAGCAAAGGTATAACGCCGGTGGCATCAATGTACTCTCGTTTGATGCGTAGCTCTCTAGCGCCAAATAGTACGCGAAATCTTTACTACTGAGATTGGAACACCTTAGCAATAAGGGATAGTAACAGAAAATGAATCTGCTTGTTTCTCTCGGTTCCGGCAAACTTGAACACGTTTCCTAGTGGTTCATTTTTTGGGCAGGGCGGGGGAGAGTATAGTAGACCATAGACAGTTAGTACCACTCTCTCTCTCTCTCTCGCTCCGAGACTATGCCACGAACGTGATGGACGGTCAACACCTAGCACTCACCTCGCCACTGAGTGGCTTAAACGAGACAGGAAGCAGTTCAAACGATTCACTTGGCAAGCAATCTGTTGTCTACCAAAAGTACCAGGGACTTTTGAAATTCGTTCAAGTCCGGGATTGACCAGGTTCAACAACGGACTAGAACANACTAACCTTAGGGAATCTCGATTCCGATTTCTGTACCGATCCCCGTTGGGACCATTTATCTGCGCACAAAAACAATAGATGTATCTGCGAAGCATAACTGAGCAATGTGTTGGACAGTATTTTCGTTTCTTGACCCCTTGAATGACCGCAAACGAAGTTTATTGAATCGTTCAGCTGACCTCGTTTCCTCAGTTGCATTGTCAGCATTTCTCATTTGTTCGCAGAGTCTATTTCACTCGGATCGAATGATAAAACTGATTAATGCAGTTAGTTTTCAAACAATCAGGCGCTCATGGTTGTCTAAACATAGCCAGCACGGTTCAGGTTATATCGTCAACCGGAAACATCTTATCTGATATTCACTTGATAAGTAAGATACAGTAGGTCATAAATAAAAAGTAAAATATTACCTTGGAATTATCCTCGGCAAAAAGTGGCAATGCCTGGTTCAACCTCGCATACACCATACTCATTTCTACGTGTCACGTATATAGGCACATGTATATTTGTATGTTGGCTCGTGGGTCCTGCATAGGATGGTGGTTGTGGTGGTGGCGCAGTGGTTTAGTCGCTGTCATCAACCGGCTTTAGACCCTGTGGTTCGAGCCCCGCCACCGCCACCCAACTTTGGTGGTAAGCAACCTTGGTGTCTTCCGGTTCAATACCACACCTAACCTATCGCGGCCGTACGTGGTTCGCCTCTCACGTCCCGGGGCTTAGGTTACCGGCTTTCATCAATGAACCGCCGGTTCTCGTGACTATGGGGTTCACCCCCAGTAGAGGTCATTAAACCAGCATCCCGGAGAATGTGTGCGAATCCTCCCATCGCCGCCTTATTTCCCTCATGCTCTGTACGCTGTATGGAAGCCCTTCGATTGGCCGCTCCCCCCCATCCTGAATATTTTGTCATTGTATATTCAATGACAGTAAGTAAAATGAAAACAAATTGGCGGTTCAGTTTTGATTATGGGAACGATCATTTAGTCATGGTTGAGTGCTTACTCAAAATCGACGGTTTCAACTGCATCAGCTCTTTGCCTCCTTCCGCGTCTTCTAAGCATTCAGTTTATTGCAGTGGGCAACCTGTACTCCACAGTCCATTTTCCTGTCTTCTGCTAATGCAATTTTGGTTTTGATAGCAACTGTTCTATTTCAATATCTGTTGCCATATTCTGGCGATTTCACGATGGATGAATATTGAAATGCATGCGAAGTGTTTTTTCTTGCCATGCTTCCATTTACTCATTCATTCACTCACTCACTCTCACCCACACCAGTTTCCGTAATACTGTGAGCAACTGTTACAGCACTTAGTTGACATTCGGCAAGCTTCACAGTCACTTATGTTGGGCAACAATACCTGATCTGAAACGGATGCAAAAAATGCTTTCATAAATGGCCCTGTCGAAATGCACCGATGCGAATGAGAAAACTAGAAACAAAACTTCCACAGACAGAGTACCATTTGATCTCCTTACAATTCGGTTGAATGTGAATACAGGGAGGGAGGGTAATCAGAAATTTTACCACTGTTGAATTGCCAGTACAACTAGTTATGAACATGGGGTTTTTTCTGTTCAAAGTATTCAAAACACCAGCAGCAGTTCGACCAGTCCTGCTCTACGGTGCAGAGACTTGGCCACTAAGGGAACAGGATAAAAATAGATTGTCGGTGTTCGAACACAGCTGTCTACGTCGCATTGCACGTGTCTGGTGGGGTAACCGGACTAGCAATGCCGAGGTTAGGCGTAGAGTTTTAGGCAGTCGCGGTCGTCCACTGGAACAAGTGATCGACCTCCAGAGATTATGCTGGTTGGGACATGTGCTACGCATGTCACCAGATAGGTTGCCACGGCGAACAATGTTTGCCTAGGCTGATAGCGATTGGAAAAAAACGAAGGGCGGTCAAGCTAAGACCTGGCATGAGGGTATGAAAACCCTAACCAGGACACTAGGTCACATAGGCCCCGTTAGACTCCCTGGCTGGGGACCTCGGGATGATGGTCACCGATGGTTAGAGACACTGTGTGATATGGCTGGGTGTCGCAAACAGTGGCGCTCGTGCATCCGCTCGTTACTTTCCTAACACACTATATGTATTCCCCCATCTCACTCTATATGTATTCCCCATCTTCCGCTTGAATTTGCTTCGACATTCCAATCTTCATTTCGCTATTTTATCCAAATGGGCAACCAAAAGACAGCAACCAAAACCCGCGCACGAAAGTGCATGGTTAATGGTTGTAAAGCTGAAGACTGAAAAACTGATTCAAAACACCCTGTTGCTGAAAAGGATTTGACTTGTGCTTGTGTGTGTGTTTAATTATTTCGTGTCAAGTCAACTGGCTATTGACCATGCTATTTTTACATGTGCGATATATGTAGTTGAGTCAGACGGGGCTAACTGCATAGATGGTGGAAAGTCCATGCCAGATATGGGGATAAATCTATTCAGGAACGTCGTTGCCCAGGATAAAGATCCTTTCATGAGATCCATCAAAGAAAATGTGTTGTTGCCCGGTTCTTGACCAATAAGACTGGTTAGGATTCAGTCATAGTTTTGATGCCGCTTACTCTTGATTTCCGCTTACAGACAACCGGGTTCTTTGAGCTCTCAACCGAATAAAAACGTCCAGAAGTCAACTGAAAATCCTATATGTGCCACTAAAATATCTATATCTATATATATATTTGTGTACTCTGTGGTAGCTGGAAAACGCTCATTTCAGTGATGCAGTCTCACAGCATTTGACGGCATCAGATGGTGCACACACACATCGTGTTTCGGTTCACAATCGTTTTTATTCTTCTTTAGTCGGATACACTTGTTTGCTCATATGTTATTATTTCTTATTCGTCACATTTCCATGTTCTTTTCGCCTGTTCCCATAACTGTACTATTTCGTGTGTACGACATAGGGGAGGTTTTCTCTCTCTCCAGTCCTCCGGATTTTCGTGTCTTCGTTTATTTGTTCTGCAATTTCAAGTTGGTGAAACGAGTCCATTGACTTTGCACACACACACACACACACACACACACACACACACACACAGAGAGAGAGATTCACAGGGCTTTTGTTTGTCCTCGATACACTTCATTTCATTGATGCATGTCCTCCCCCCTCGCGCATCTCGATTCGAGTCGATTTTGTCGTTCTCTCCCCCTGCGTTGGTCAGTGGTGTGATTTCTTTTCCGAACAGAACAACATTGAGATAGAAAATACGTATATGCTGCTCATTTGTTCGTGAATGTTCCCCTTCCCTTGTTGTCTATCGTGCAGTCATTGGACCCAGGATTGTTCTATTTGGTTTCAGCAGTTTAAACCAATGTTTTCTGTTTAAATGGTACTACAAATATGCATCTCGAGATAGAGAGCACATGATGTTGTGCTGCCTATTCGATCCGTGCCAGTCAGTCCAACTGGGTTCGCGAGAGTAAAGCTAGTTCAAGTGAAGGCGTGGGAGAGAGTAGAGGTAGTAGTAGTAGTAGTAGTAATAATAGGATCACATGTGTACACTATCCTCAGCTCTGTTTTCAATACAAACGGGGAGCTGTCAACGTGATTTATATTTGTTACATCTCGTTCGTCCGTGCAATAGTACCACATGTTTGTTCGAACCATTCAGCTAGTGTGTGAGAATCATTCGTGCATAGGGACTTGTCATGGGGTTGTTAGCGATCCATCGCTCCGTTTAGTTCCGTGTACATTTTAAGCGTGAGGAAATTCTTGGGCTCATCGTGCTGTTGTCATTGGACTTATACATTCACGTACCGCTGTCCTTTCCAACCCGATCAGACAGACTTGTTCACCAATGTCATCGCATCTCTAATTTCCTATCTTCGTTTTGTATATCACGTGATGAGCTGAATTCAGTAATGTTCATATAGACTTTTGAATTCATGCCCATCAAACAACGAATAACAGCCTCATCGATCACGGGTTCTCCTACAAATATTTGCCTAAATGCTAAGAAGCACTATACAGCTGTTTCGACTTGGTTGGGTCTCATCAGCAATCGAATCCATCCACCCAATTGGGGATCGAACTCGGGACCTCACAGGTACATCGTTAACCCTAGTTGGGTAGATGGATTCTCACTGCTGATGAGATCCAACCAGATCGAAACAGCTGTCCAGCGCTTCCTAGCTTTTCAGTTCACGCTTCATTAGCTATATGAACGACGAATTCACCTTTAAAATTTACCTAGAGGGTGACTGACTGAATTGAAATGTCGAATCACACACGGTAATTTGACCTCAGAAATTAGTACCATCTCAGATTGCCCTCCCACCCGAAACTCGGCATTGAACATGGCTATGCAATTTTCATATCGTGCTTGATACATGCATACCTTACGATTCGGGTTACAGCGCCCCATTGACAGGTTACTTGACCCTCGGTTCTTGTCCATTCGCTGACTCTGTGTCAATAAACCAGTTCTGTGAGTCGGGCTGAATGTTCACACAGATGGATGATTCCTATCTCAACTTGTCCGTAGTACCGTAGTAGATAAGAAAAAAACAGTCTAGTTATAGCAATCCGGGCTCCGATCTGAATGTTTTTTTCTCCCTGACCTTTTTCTTCGCGCGCGCATGTGTGTGGCCCAGATTTTCACCCAGGTTCTCACCTTTTTCGAATGAACTCATTAGTAGCTAGTTTCACGGACGGGAGCCGGTTAGAGGTTTCGTTATGAAGGGAAACATTCTGCCCGGAATTGCATCCTATCATCTCTTGTTTTGTTTCTTGTCCCTCCGCTGATGACCTCACTGCTACTCAGCTGGTGTTTCTCTTGCCAGAATAGAGGTCGGTGAACAGATGTTGCACAGGATAATTTTTTGACAAGCACAATCGTTCGAACTTGAACCCGTACCCACTTCCAAATACATGCGTATGTGTGTCTTCTCTCGTGCACCGCAACTAACCGCGCCTAGTTCCATGCTCGCCTGAGAATGTAGGTACATCGCACATAAATATTGCATAACCGGTTGTCGGCTCCTAAATTGCACGGGTTTTGTTCAAACGCTTCTTTTTTCTCTTAAAATATCAAATATACTTTGTTCACGTATTCGGGTGAGAAGGTTGCGAAATTCTTTTAAATAGAACGATCAGATTGATGTTCCCATTGGGGACCGCCAAAAGTTAATTACAATGCGACTCAACGTGAGGAGTCACTGGGATGAGCTAAACCGTTAATCGATTCCATTGGATTTTTTTAATCTAAAATAATCCGTGATCAAACACAAGTAATCGTTTACTTAGATAGATGTTGTTTACCGAGACTCGCTCTCTCTCTATCTCGTACACCGCGGTATCTTTCTGCTTGAGCGAACTTGTTGACGGATTCACGTTCCGAGTGTCAACTTCTTTCCGTACCAGCGCGCATTCTTATCCTTCGATTCGTGCAGCCAGAACAACAGAGGAACTCTCTTCTGTACCTCTCTTCCCTCGTCATCCACCCTCGACATCATCACATCAACCTGTTTGTCCTACCGCAGCATCACTATCCGCTAGTCGATGGTCCTAGTCCAGCTCGGTTAGTTGATCGCACACCAGAACAAAAATTACGCCTTTGAATGATGAACTATGGCATTCGCTATCCAGACGTGCTGTTTATCCGACACTTTGTTTTGCTAATTTTCTGATAGTTATTCCATTCTGAATAATAGATGCTGCTACTGACTGTGGTTTCCTGTTCCGTTCCAGGCCCCACTTGAAAAAAATTCTGTCTATTTTATTCTGCACATGTAGCCGGATTTTTGACCAGATCGTGATCTGTTTCTGCTTTTCGATACAAATAATTTTCACCTGTTTTTTTTTTCATTATTGACACTGCACCTGTTTTCGGGGTAGTAAATAACTAAATAACGGTATGCCTCGTCCGTGGGCAAAGTTTATAGCTTGTTTCTATTCGTTGTGCTAACAGAGGTGTGTGTGTGTGTGTGTGTGTGTGTGTGTGTGTGTGTGTGTGTGTGTGCGGGGGTGAGGGTGATACGAGTCATCAGTAGTGGTCGGTCTCACAGCGACTGAAAATGGTCAGTGTCTGTGTCTGCTCATAACACGCAAAATGAACACCCATGCTCAACTCTGTTTTTCCCCCTTCTGAATCGGTATGTTCGACCCGGTTGCAGAGACGGACGAGTGGGTGGATTTTGTTTTCCTTTTAGTTCTGGGGCCTGCCTGGTCTTGGAATCCGTGTACACACGCGGAGGCGCGGATTGACCGATTCATTTTCGTCCATGGTTGTTCAGCTTATCTGGGCAAGCAATGAACACGCCTCTTCCTCCTCCCCCCCCTACCCCCGGCCGCCCTCCGTAACCGGTTCCCGGTTGGAGGCTAGATGTGCAACCCACATTTGTTTAAGCTTGGATCCAAATTCGTTCGCCTCCTCCCTCCAGATAGATGTTTTCCGTGAAAATAAATAGTCCCATTTTAGTTGTTGGTCCGTATTGGATGTTTTCTGGCTGTATATTGCCGGTGTTTGGCCGAACGTTCGATGCATTTGAGATTGGGAGGTTTCTATCCGCATGTAAGCATGAGATGGTGCCTGGGCCATTGTACACTCACCGTAACATGGTCGTTATTTTGCCAGTTGATGTCTCCCGGGGCACACAATAAGTTACGGCTCTGCTCCTCTTGGAGTCTATCTTTTCTACTCCCTTTTCGTCACCAAAATAGTGAATTCATATACACTCAGTGCTCATTAGACGACCGGTTTCGGTCAACGCGTAACGCAAACGTTAAACTGATCTTTGTTTACCCCAACCTTTTTCTAGTCATGATCATCATTGTTAAAGCTGAAGTCCACAGGCAGCTGAACAGTAGGGCAAAGCTGTTAGGCAATAACATTTAATTCGCTACCTACGAAAGAACTCATTAGATATACTACATACATACATACATACACGCACATATTCACTCATTTTATGATCTTGGTTAATAAATTGAGCCGCACTAGCTTGATTTCAGTAGTATCTGACTTACCATCCAAACGGGCTGCGGGAATTTCGGGGGAACAAGATAGGCGCCACATGTCACATAAATGGGAAATTCGAAACCAGTACTTTGTTCAGTTTGGCATTTCGCTCCCTCTCCCCACACACGATCGATCGCTGCGGATGTTGTCGGCTTATTTTGTCTTGTGTATGTTGCTCTATTGATTGCCACCTAGCATCGGCTACAATGATATTTTGTACTGTATCCTGTGTTGACTCATTTGTCCACCTTCTTCTTCTTTTCATTCCACAATTCCCTCAGGCCTATTCCACTGTCGGCACTCCGGACTACATTGCACCTGAAGTGTTCCAGCACAAAGGTTACACGAATTCATGTGATTGGTGGTCACTGGGAGTCATCATGTTTGAGATGCTGATCGGTGCGTTGTTCTCCTTGTTCGTGTCGTGTCTTGTTTCTCTTTTGCTCTTCCAGTCCTCATTTGTTTATCCAATATCGTGTTATCATTATCATTTATCATTCTTACTATACCCGATGCACACACACACACACACACAAACAACATTCGAACGTGCGGTGTTGGCCCGCGGGTAAGGTCATCAATTATCACCCCGGAGGACGTGTGTTCGAATCCCACCGCCACTGCCTGTCTTTCCCCATTCTCTGTGTGTTGTATGGCAGCCCTTTAATTGGCCACCTCAATCTTCTTGAAAATTGTATCTTCAAATATTCCATAAAGGGAAGTAAAAATGATTTTTAAAAAAGACATNAGGAATTTGGTGATTGTATGATTGTATGTATAAGTCGAGTTTCAGCAGTCAAATCCAACGAATCCAACGAATAAGTTCCGTCTGGCAGTCTAACCCTGTTTGTTTGTTTTAGCAGAAGGCTGTCGGTGCGTATGTTAGATTTGAGGATATGATAGTAATAATAATGATAATTTATTTCGTTTCATTGCATAGTCAATTTTGTAATCAGTTTTCATCAGACCGCTGCCTAGGAATGAGTAGAATTCGATGGCCATTGTGTCAGATTAGAGCGCATTCTTTACGGGACGATATGACCGCGATCCATACCGCTTGATTCCATCGATCACACGCGATCACTGGGATTAACTGAGGTGCACGGAATTTTCTGGCTGCCTTCTCTGGGGATGGACTTGGTGTCACTAGGTGTAACAATACCATCGATATTCTATTGAGGCCTTTTATGTGGTCCACCATTGCAGATCCGAAATCCGGGATATCAACACAGTTAGTTAATGGACTGACAAGGCATGAGTTGAATGTTTTCGCCTTGGACGATGGTCTTTATTCTTTGATCATTCAAAACCGCTGGGTACTTCGAACCAGTCATTTCCCCTTGTATGAGATGTAGCTCACTCGCTCCATTGACACACTATCCTATCCGCATACCATAACGGAATCTCAGCTACCCTACAATTCCATACTTTTATTTTTTGTTTCATTCCTCTTTTTCTGATTCCCAGACTCTAGAACGAAACAAATGTTTTCTTACTTCTTTTTTATTTATTGAATATACAAATGTACAGTCAACTTTCAGGAAGGAGGCTGCGACCATACAAAGGCTGTCTGGGGAAATACATAAATAGGGCAGACGGGCGGTGGAGGAGCGATTCGAACCCGAGACTTCTGGATTACAATCTGGTGACCTAACCAATTGGCCACCGCCGGCCAATCAATAATTTGTAGCTAAATGGTCGCTTCATCACTTCACACGACAGTGCCCCATTGTATTCCAAACTCATGACGTCAATGGATCTTTTGTTCGGGATGCACGTTTCGGCGCCATTTGGACGTGTTAGAGTTTTTATCGGCGGTCGCACCACAGTCATTTAAAACCTACCTCAATATGCAACTCGAGACGTAATAAGTAACTGCTTGCTTTGACGATGTTGATCTGACTAAGCAATTCCGTCCCACACATCGATATGTCCCTCTTTACTGTAGCTTGGCGCTTGTCACAAATCAGAGGGACGATGACATGTACCGAATGTGAATGCAAATCAATTGAATTCCGTTCATGAAAATTCAGTCGTCTGATTGCATCACGCTGTACTGTGGGAGTCGTCAACCGAATGCAAAGCGGTTATGTAAACTTGGGCATGAACGGTTTTGGTCGAGTGGGTTCTCATTCTTTACCAACAGGGTGTAATTACGTGGTTGTTCTACTCGATATTTAATATGCAGCGAAAAACTCAAATACTGTTTCTGAGACATTTTTTAATTGTTTTTGCTGGTTTCTATAACTTGCATTAACAGTCTGTTCAGTAGCCATACTCACATGTACCAGTTATGCTTTGCCAGATAAATAATCTAATTCGAATTAATCGCCCCTTAGAGTCGCTTTTAGCTCCCCCATCCCGTACGTGAACACATTCGGTGTATCCAACTGACAAGAAAACAAACACAAGTCATCCACATCGTTTATTTTTTTCCATCTACCTCCGAAATGCGTATTCGAGTCTCTTGTCGGTCCTATCTTTTTACTGTTCACTCGAAATTTACGGCGTGGCATTAATTTCGGGACAGTCATGCTGTGCTCTACAACTGTGTCATTTTGCGTTTGTGTGCCGTTCCATTTTTATCCGCACGGACTTTGTCGCCCGGGCGCGGTGCGTCATCGCATCGTTACAATCTCCATCGCCTGATGTGCCACTGAGTCATTCGCAAATGCACGTGCACGTCTGTCTGTTCTCCTCGCACGCAGTACGTCACCCCCACTACTACACACACGTATGCCCCAGCTCGACCTTCGTTCGACCACCCGTGCATTGTGCACGCGGTACACACCTAACATGATCGCGAAGTTCGAAGGAATGAACGACAACACACCACCAGACCGACCGTATCGATGAACTCATACCGTCATTTTCCGGTATGTTGCAGCTCTCTGGTGCCTTTCACACCACAGTCGCTCGACATTACTCACCGGTTATCCCCGTTTGTTCCACGTTTGTTCCTCACTTCGATTAGCATTCTGATGAAACAATGGATACAACTTATCGAACGTTTCTTGACTTATGGTTGTCTTATCCTTCATCAGCCTCGTGTGGTTGAAGTAGTTGGTTTTTGTGTTACCGTATGCAACTGTTTCTTATCCATTCCTTTCACACACAAGATCCGTATTGTGTGAGATGATAAATGAAAGGACCGAGTATCATGTGTTGATTACATCTTCTAACATCTCTTTATGATCTCTGCGAGTTGAATCTGACCAAGTTAGAGTTTCATCCGCCCACTGGTAAAGAGTATAGCATGATGTATTACGTACGCGGGAGAGGGGTTGTCGGATTTCTTGTTCCTGTATCGCTCGTTATCTTTGACGACGTCGTCCACTACAACAGCCTATTTTTATCTAGGACATCGTCTTATCCTTTCTCCCTTGTTCTAATCCCTGACGGAAAACGTTTCTCCACGCAATGAGTTACCACGATCGGCTGGATAGACCTTTCTATTCAGTTCTCGAAATCTCAAATTAACTATGACAGTTTTACCAGTTGCCGTTGTCCCATTTATCCATTCGTTCAATTGCCTCGTTCTTTCTACCCTACCCTACCTCGCGTTGTAGGTTATCCTCCATTCTGCTCCTCAACACCTCAGGAAACATATAAGAAAGTGATGAATTGGAAAGACGCCCTGTTCTTTCCACACGAAATGCCCATTAGTTGGAACGCACGACATTTGATCCAGTCATTTTGTTGCGCACCCGAATCCCGTCTGTCCAGCCTGGATGAGATTCGACGGCATCCGTTCTTCCACAATGTGGATTGGGAACATATTCGCGAGCGACCGGCTGCAATCGCCGTTCAAATACGATCGATAGATGACACGAGCAATTTTGACGAGTTTCCCAACGCAGACCTTAGTTGGCGTGAGTTCTATTGTCTATTGCCTTCCAATCTCGTCCCTCGCGTGATCAGTACGGTGAGATGTGGGTGTTTGAACGACAGAAACAAAGTTATATATTCGGGATCGAAACCCCCAGAGACCCGGTGGATCTGGGCGCTTCACTGACCTGAATACAACTATCAAATGGTCGACTGAGCACTTGCATTCATGTCCCAGTTACTGATTCGTTGAACGTTCCTAGTTTCATGTGATAAAGATATCCACTGAAGTAAGAAGTCATATCTTCTTACGTTTTTGCTCTACGGGGCACGGCTGATTTGTCACGAAAGTTCGTGCATCATTATCAATGAAGCAAATAACTTGGATGTTGTGTAACACTGCTGCAGATCCTGGAAGGGTTACAAGGTTATACTGACCTTAACAAATAATAAAGTTCGACTTTGGTTTGCTCGATTATGTCTGTGTTACCGTTTATCCTAGATCTGTCTTACAAGTTGAATAATAGACGATGGCGATCGGAGCGAAGGCGGTTATGGGTCGTCTTTCTCACGGAGTTGTGTTCGAGCGATTGATTTTCAGCGTACTGATTGTACGTTTTTCTCCAAAACCGCGTGATAGCTTGGGATTTCATTAGCTCGGACTAGTTTAATAATTGGCCGTTTTCCTCTAGGGATGTCAAATCTTTGCGTATTTCTTCTGCTCGGTTCTTTTCGTGAGAAGTTGGTGGGTTTTCTCTGGTTATCGATTCTTGCCTATCTAATTGCTCAGTATGGACCGGATACACATTTCTGTATTATCAGAAATTCAATCAACTTACGTCAGTTTTCACATGTGTCTGCATAAAAGATGCGTCTTTGGAATCAAAAGGAGTCCATATGTATCGTATATCCAAATAGAGCTTTGAGGATTGATATTCCAGTTTTCCGATTTCACCTTTTACCCACCGAATATGCCTTCGCACAGTAGATTGGGTAGTTGTTTGGTTGTTAGGTTTCCGGCCCCACATCCAGTTCGTTTACCTACTTACTGATATTCATATAGGCGTCTTGTGGTACTACTCTACACAAAGGTCTTTTGTAACTTGTCGGAGCGTTTCACTTCTGTTTGGTTCGAAATATGTATATCTCAGCCTACTTCAATCTAATCTATCATCTCGTTGTATCACGAGTGTGAACAAGCATGGAATATGAGGTCGTTCGTGAGTAGTCGGGCCTGTTGTCTGGATATTAGATTCTAGACTGATAATCTTCTGGTGCTCTTCCTCATCCTGTTAGTGAAATTAAATGTATCTGGATATAAGGCAACGCACGAAAGCTATCGGTTGAAATATGTGCAAATTACCGGTGAGATGGGTTGTTCGGTTTTTGTACTCACTGAAAATCGGTTAATGAGAAAGATTCAATCCCATCGCATCAGTTACTAATCAGTACTATCTGTCCACCGCATGCTGCCAGGTGCTGTCCCAATTAGCGAATAGGGCAACAGTCACCACCATATTGGTGACTAACTGTGAATAGAACGGGTTCAGGCTCACGGAATAAACGGTCGAAGCTACGATGGGTTTTCGCTTAGCAAATGTCTTCCCCATATAGCAAGCAGTACAAGAGGTTGGTGACAGTACTGTAATGTGTTCATTATGGCACGAATTCCTTTGTAGGTCCTTAGTATCAATCAGTCCCTTGAAGCCTGTGAAAGCCTTTGACTGGGATTCTGTGAAAACCTTTGTATCTTTATACAGTTGGCTTTTCTCATTAGTCTTTGTTTCAAACGGATGGCAAAATTTGTATGCGCGCTCATTTGTGAAAATGCCTTGATTCAACAGAGTCCTACACTGTTTCAAACAAAGTTGGATGCACGCTACTTCGAGCTAAATCTTTCCATGCATTGTGCGCCTGACTAGAAATAATAGCGAAAATAACAAATCTAGACATTTCCCAGTTTGATTGTAGTCACAATCTGGGCACGGATTACACGTCACACTGTTCACATCTGTCTTTGCCATGAGACCGATTTGACAATCACTTAGTTCTATTTAACTGGCTTGGACAGAGAACCGATAAAAATCGCACTGGCGTCNCCCAGGCCCATTCACCGTCAGTTGCAGGATGCATCGTTGCACTAATACGTTCGACGCGTGGAGCATTCGATACATGCTCTCTCTAGTGGATCCGGGATAGGTTTTGATACACTCCTTCCTAGGTTGTTATATGAAATTTGTCTTCCAGAAACTTTCGACAGATAACGTTTTACTATCTCAAATTTTTCACAATTCACTCTAGAAAAGGTATATTGCTCAGATACCTCCGCTTCTCGTCCGCCAGAAATGATGAACATAAAGTAAAACTCGTAATTTTTTGTGATTTAATGTCATTGCTATCAGTGTTGCTCATAGTATCTTCTCTTCCCCACCCACTCTTTCTCCTCGTGGGATCGGTTCTCACTTACACAATTGATGACAGCAAATGTGACGGATCCGATGAAAAGCTATCAGAAGAATCTGGCATTCATCAACTATACATACAAAGCATTTGATGGTTGGACAAACAACGACCGGATCCTCGGACATCAGCTGTTGCAACAGCAACGACATCAAAGTGCTCTGGCCTCGCGGGAGTTGATGAGTGCAGTCAGCATGCCATCCGCATCGAGTACGGCGGCCACCAGATAACCAAACCCTTATGACCGGGTCATCAGGGCCAACACACTGACTGCCACTCGCCAACCGCGCATGTACCGTTGGTCTTTCTTGGATTTTCGCCGATTGTGTCTCTTGGTGTACGTGTGTTTCGATGCCCCTTCCTTCACCCTATTGATAAACACCGAAACAGGCAAATTCGTCGTCTGTTTCACGACGGATGAGCTGAGAGGGACTAAGTGCACACATACAGCAGTCCGGGGTCTCATCTAAAACCATCATCTCATTCTCTTCACTCTCGTCCCTTTCTATTGTATATCTCGTTGATCGTCCCAGATCACGTACGTCAATGCAACCTCCGTTATCATTTCTGTGATCCGTTTTGTTGACTGCACGATTACCCATTCTCACTGTGGTAGCGGAGATTCCGCATTCGGACCGCCAGTCTAATGATTGGATTGGTCTTCACAA
>UZAN01041567.1:32708-47358 GCA_900618425.1 Echinostoma caproni
CTGTCGTCTTTCGAAAATAATCACTCACGCTGATGCTCCTCAGCTGGTGCATTCCAACTGACCCAGTTCCCTTCCCAAATCTCCCGTCGTGCTCTTTCTCTCTCTCCCTCTGTCACTCAGTTATCTACTTCATTCTTTCTCTCCGGCAATATTCTCGATCGCCGGACTTCTATCAACACCTCATGGATCCCAGATTCTTCTTCATTCTTGCGTTAGTTGCTGTGTAATGGGTGGTTTTTGTTGTTGTTGTTGTTGTGAATCACCTCATCCATCCAACCAATACTGACTGGTGGCAAGTTTGTGCGCCCGTTTTTGTTCACTTGCGCCTATATATGTTTTTTTTCTCCCATTTCCTACGTATCAGGCACGAGATACTCTTCTAATCAAGAAAGTGTTGTGCCTTGGTTCCGAACTGGGGACTACAGTCATCCTTTTTTCTCCTCCCACATTTCTGTCTCAGTTTCCACATGTTACCTACCTCCACACAAACAATCGCATTCATTTGGATCGCTATCCCGTGGGGCATGATGGTAGCGTTCTGTAGTTCGACTTGTGTTCACATCTAGTTCGCCCTGTTCTTCTTCTCAAGATGCCTCAAATCAGTTTTCTCGTTTTTGAACTGTTTAGACTTCTCTGAACCCCTTTCTTTCTTCGATTGATCTAGTTCGTCAGTTAGCGAGCACGGCCGTCTTCTGTGGCTTTGTCTCTTTCCTGTGCTACCATGTTGGAAAGTTCAGCTAATTTTCGTTACTTAAATGTAATCAGTAGTTCAATTCAAAATCCGTTATTTTGATGCAGACTGTAATAGGTGAAAATGCACGTTCCCTCGTTCCGTCATCTTGTCCGGTCACTAGCTCACGTACACATTCACATATCAATTCGATTGACCTGGGATAATACAACTTATTTTTCTTTCCGTCAATTTCCCGTCCTAGTTGGTCGGCACTCTATCCTCGACCGTATCTACGTTCGACAATCTCACATTGCAGATAACTCGATCCGTGCTAACCACTTTCACCCCCGTTCATCCAATCCTCACTTCTCCTGTCCCAACGAACAGTTTCTTGATTCATACAGTATCTGTCATTCTAGTATTTCAAAGCCTGTTTGACACCATTTGGTGCCGGTGTTTGATTCCTGTCCGTCGTCATTCATTCTCCCGCCCCCACCACACTTCATCTCCGCATTCGCGATCGGGTTGAGGCATTATGCGTTGCACACATGCTGTTCTACCTCCCTATTGACAATGTCCGATATTGTCCGTTTAGTCAGACATGAGTGTCTCGATTCGCGTATGTACATTCTCCCGATCCGGGTTTTAGTCGATATGTGGAGTAGACTCCCGTCGATTTCAGTCACATTTACTGGAATGGAGAATCTCTCTCTCTCTACGACTCTTTTCTCGTATTGCCCTTCGTTTTTTCTCTCTCTCTTCGAAAAAACGCACTCATCAATTCGCACAAAAAGATAAACACATATCGATTCTGATTCAGTGATTCTCTGGCCCAAGATGCTCATTTCTGTGCTAAAGCAATCGATTGCCCGAACCATGCTCAGTGCAAACTCATCTGAAGTGACAGTGTGCCAGTCTGTCTCTATATCTTTCTCTCTCTCTCTCTCTGTTGCGCCCTCTTGCATCTTCCCACTCGCAACATGTATCCTGCTGTTTTCAGTGGTTAAAGATCCCCTTCGCCTTGGTCTCTGCCATGGTTCCATTTCCACGCTCCCTTCACCTGTCCATCTTTATTCATGGTTCCACGAGACTCGCACATTGTTTCAATAGCTCAATTTTCAACTGGGCTGTCAGCCATTATTATTATTCGTCACACACACATATTCATCCACCCAACTGTCCACCCGTGTATTCATCGATCCAATCGACCATGCAGACAAATAACTCGCCTCTTCCAACTCACTTTATCGACCCGTTTGTTTTTTCTTAGCCATTTGCTATGTTGCTGTACACAGATGGATAAAATTGCCTCCCAGATCAGTTTGCGGTGCGTGAGCACTTTTTTGGCCAATGCTTGGGGACTTTGTTTGGGACCGGGAGTGGGAGGGGGGGGAGACAAAACGGTACTCAAACTCATGGTTGTTTGTGGTTGTCATGTGCTCATACCACTTACTCACTCAGTGAATCTGCCAATGCCCGAATCAGTTCAGTGCTGTGACTGATTGTTATCATCTAGGTGCTTTTGACGACGGATGATATGTCACCGGGGCCGAATTTGATGCACATTGCTGGATGCCAAGCGGAAAATCTGAATGGACCCGGGGATTGATTGCTTTTAACGTAAGAAATAATCGAACTTAAAATGACGATCCGATTTTGTGTTTATTCTTATTCACGACCGAAGGATTATGCGGATAGTCATGTGAGCTGCATTATTTTTGACTGGGGGGCATTTGTATTGGTCACATGTTCTAAGGGCATGAGCGAGAGTGTGTGAACGGCGACTGGACATCGATTCAAGTTGTCAATCTCATGTTTGAGCGTATAATTCATAGTTTTAGAATCCTCTCCTCGACCCCCACCCCGGCGGTCTCTTTGATTGGTTTCTGTATGTGAGCTATAGAACAGTGTGATTGTAATCGAATGACATTCGCATCAAATAAGCAGGCAGCCGTGAATGCCACTAACCGAGCCGCGAGATTGCAGATATAAGGCGGCGGCGAGAGGTAGATGGGTGTTGTTGTTGTTGTTGTTTTTGTTGTTACCTCCATCGGAGATTAAGTTGTGTGACTAGGCAATAGCCGATAAGCAGTCGCAAAGAGAGACGGTTCCATCAGCATTCACCTCAGTCACGTGTTGTCTGACTGACCACTGCAGTCCGGTATATCAATGAAAAACGGAGTGTTTTTTGTCACAAAACCATTCTGGTCGATTTGGAAATCTACCAAGTTACTCAGTTCATTCGGCCTACCAGGTAGGATTCAAACCTAATCGATCCACGGTGGTATTAGACAATGAGACAATTGAAAGAGTCCTGGGAGTGAATCATGCGCCCCGTCATAAGTGGTTCCTAATCCGGTCTGGTCAACTCCTCCTCTTGACGAATCCGCTACCAACGGCTCGTCAATCCAAATATAGATTGGCTTTGTACTGTCTCGCTTGGGCGACAAAAAACCCGTCACGAGGAGCTAGTAAGATCTGTCCAGCAGATGACATTAGACGTCCATTCTCGAACAATGCATCAAAGTAGGATCCATTAACTAACGCTCCCAGCCCGGATCCATCCGTTTGCTGCCAACTTGAACTGTGCACACATACGCACACAACTCAGGACTTGATCTCTTTCTTTGTACACAAGTCATCGTGCGCAGTGAAATACGCTAGCATTCACAGAAGAATGAGTGTGCGTGGCTTGGCTAGATATATAAAATGGTCAGTGGTACCAACATGGTGGAAATGATTGGCTACTTTCCTAGTGGTGTTTGGAAAGGAAACGAGCATATGACATGAAAGAGAGAGCGCACCCGCGTTGAATGGGAACGAAAATCGTTGATGTAGTTTTGTAATCAATTAAAAATAAAAGTTTCCGTGGAACACGAATAACTCGTTTTATGATGGTAATGAATTAGACTGAATTCTGCAGAGGACACTCCTGTAGACTTTTCTGTTGTTTTATTCTTTGATCAAGGCAATTCAGCCTTGGTTTATTGTGTGTTAAACTGTTCATATAACAGTGAAGAATCACATAGGGTGGTGGTGATGCAGTGGTTTAGTCGCTGTCACTGGTGTGCTTTGGGCCCTATGGTCCGATGTTCGAGCCCCGCCGCCGACACCCAACTTTCGTGGTAGGCAGCTTTTCTGTCATCCGGTTCAATACCACGCCTAACCTATCGGGGCCTTATGTGGTTCGCCACTCCAAGTCCCGGGGCTTAGGTTACCGACTTCCATGACGGAGCAGCAGGTCCTTGTGACTATGGGGTTCACTCCGTCTGCTGTTCACCACACAAAAAATTAGACATTATATTTCAAGGGCTATGAGCTATATCGTCTACATGTGTGAAACCGAATTTCTACTCTGGAGACCAATTATCCGTTCATGCCTGCCTCGGATCACCAGTCCGTGTAGTGAGGTGTGCAGACAGAGCGTGTACCGAGTACGTGGTATGTCTCACAGTACTTACTTCCAGCCTCCAAAAGCATGGCGGTTGGATAACGTACCACCTCACCGATGCATACAATCAATCACACATTATTATCCAATTGTTCTTCCACTAATCACATTTACCTTACTTAGTAAGTGGACAATCAGTTTGATGAGTACTGTTCCCGCTGCTGTTTAGCTATCCTAGTGAAACTCATGAAGGTCATTGGACTATGCTTCACTCAGTTTCTTTGTATTGAGTTTGAGACAGTCGACCGTAAACAGGATTCTAATTCTCTAGAGTATCTGAGAGTACGATCTTGTGAAAAATGGTTTGCACCCTCACCACAAGTGGATGTGAACTGCAGCTGTTACAATTCCTTTAACCCAGTACCGAGTTGAGGAGAGTTATTTTTTTTCGGGGAACAGCATCGGATAGGGGTAAATAAGATTACGCAGNATTACGCAGAAAGATTCATCTAAGCTGTAACAATCAGTTCGTATTTTCTTGCTCGTCTTTTCCTCGGTGATTGCCAGCCTCACAGTCTCTGCTACAGTTGAAATAATAAATCCTTTTATCCACTCGCGCATGCGGTGGGAGTTCAACAACCACTTTTTGTTTGCGCAAGTCACTCACAAGTGTGAGTATTACCTCACAACACAACTACTCCGTACGCAAAGGNAATATTTTAAATGTAAATCGACCCAATCCACCGGACTCTCAAACCGCCAGTCACTTCAACTGGAGTGATTCTCAAACATCGCTGGTGGGGAAAACACAGGGACATAAATTAAACAAAGCATAACATGACATAACTGTGACCAGAACGCATCCCCACTGTCTCCCACGTGTCGATCCACAGACCACTGTTTGTACTTCGTTCGTCCAAACTCTTCAAATCCCTGTCCAGAAAGAATTGAATTTCAGGCCCAAAGCGTTCTATTGGGTACACATGGAAGAGATTCTTTCAAAGAATTCGTCTTCCTTTGCATTCGCCTACCCAAATAAATTCATCGGTGCCCAGACCAAGTCATACATAATTTTACTTCTTGTTATAATAAATTACAATTTGGTATTCATGCATCGAGAGCCAATACCCTAAATTTCTGACATACGGTCGCATTGTAATAGAAAAAACAGTAGACTTATCTGGAGAAAAGCCTGCAAAGCATTAACCTATGGCAATATGTTGCAGTCTTTTTGGGAATAGACTTTTTTGTTACACACTTTTGTGTAATGAACACGGACGGGGTAAACTCCATATTCACGAGGACCTGCTGTTCAATGATGGAAACCGGTAGCCTAAGTCCCACTAATTGGAGTGGCGAACCACATAAGGCCCCGATAGGTTAGGTGTGGTATTGAACCGGACGACAACACAGCTGTCTATCACCCCAGACTGATGACAAAGATGTCGATCAAACGTGTTCCAACTTGCGGTATAATGAGTGCGATATCAATGAGGTTGTACGAACTCTTGATTTTAACTCACGATTGCAATACTACGTGCGAAAACAATTTTCCTTACACATTGTTTCCCTAGAGAATCAAACTTGTCATCACCTGTCCCTCCTTGAATGTTGAATCAACTCGTTCTTTAGGATTCGTGCTTGAGCGACTCCGTGGAAAATCGGACTATCCGATTCCCATTGTCCACAGTCGTGTATCAGTTCCCGAAAACAATGAATCAATTTTCATGGAAAGTTTCTCACGACCCATATGACAAGTCTACATGGATGAACAATCGTGTTTTAATACATTCACGATGGTGAAGTTAAGCCAATTCATGTTGACTCATGTATATTGTATAGAACACTCGGGGCCTATTTGCCCCGAGAAATTATTGCCCCCAAACAACTAGCCTAACGATACCGTCTATGTACACCCCACGCGCAAGTGTTGCACCCATCCTCTCTAGATTTTTTGGTTATCTTTGCTCCCCTCCCCCCACACACACGATCATCACAATTTTTGAGAATCTAGACAGCAACCAAACAGGATATCGAAATATGAAGTTTCATCAAATTATCTGCAATTTTAACAAAAATACATTGACTAAAACAGAACTTAAACTGTGACAAAAGCATTACACCTCTTCCCAAGGATTTTATCCATTGAAGCAACTTTATTACCCGGTATAAACATTTGAATATCTTTGTCCCTTCAAGGTAATTGACAGTGATATAAATATATGAAAACTGTCAGGAGGTGTCTCATGATTGCATACCAGTCTGTCAAACGCTTGATCACCACGGTTACCGATTGCCATGACCAAGTAGAAACTCGGTATGTCTATCGCACTTATTATAAAACCAAGTTGAGTGTGTAAAGTCGATGGGGTTGCAGTACTTTTATCGCGATGAAATCTGTTTTGTTCCCGACATTTTCCTTAAAATTAAAAATAATTTCATGAAATTTCGTATTTCGACGTTTCATTCAGCTACCGTCCGGATCCTCAAACATGATGTCGATCGTGCATGGGAGAGCGGAGATGATCCAAAAATCTATGGGAACGGGCCGAGGGTTGCAACACTTTTGTCGCTGGGTATATACGTGTGCGCTGTAGTTTTTTCTACATGCGTTTGGAACTAAAAACTTGGGTTTTGCCTATTTCTCAAAAGTAGCAGTAGTAGTAGTATGGCGTGAAGCTTTTCTATGCCACTTTGAGATGATGTTTTGTGACTTATCTGTTCTAACGACTCCTCAACACCAGTTGAGGCTTCTACGTTATCTCTAGAGTATTCAAACCATACGCGTGCAACGCAAAAGTAAGTTTCATCAAAATTATTCAAAATTAAATGAAATTATTTAACTTCCGGTTCGGATCCACCGACTTTCACAACCTCTTTACTTGTTATGGGAGAGGAATGGAGAAGCTGTCCAGTGCTTCCAAGGTTTTCATCTCACACATAATTTAGATGACGAATTCATCACGTAAATAATGGTAGTTGTTTTTTGTGTGTGTACAAATGTACAATGGATTTCCAGGAAGTGGGCTGCATCCTTAAAAAGGCTGCCTGAGTTAATACATAAATGGGGGAAGATGGACGGTGATGGCGGGGTTCAAAATCAGGCGCACTAGCCCGACCACGACCGCCCACAAAATACAATGGGAATAGGACTCAGAATATTCGATTGCATAATTGGGAATTATGAACGAGTGTAGAGTGAGCGGTTGCTTTTTGCTGCATCACAAAGCACTGTAAACGATTGCTCTGGGGTGTTTGAGCTCAAGAGAGGGTCAACGGTTCAGTACTACAGGAGCTCTTGAGATCTTCCATTTCAAACAGGTTTGCACAAATTCACAAAATGCACAACTGCTAACGAAAATGCCTTTTTCTATCAGTAAAGTTATGTTCTGTTTGTTTTGTCCAGGAAAAATTAGGAGTTTGGTATATATCTCAGGATGGGAAAATCTCTCGTACTGAACAGATTTTGACTGAATTCGGTGATTGTGAATGATATGGGCTATCTACTTCTATGAACGTTCATAGTTGAACTGTAGAACTGATGATTCAATTCCGATTTAAAAGTTCTCATCATTGATGAAAAAGTAAAAAATGGTGAAAGTTATTTGATCAGTTCGATTTTCTATGTACTGATAATAGAAGGTAAAAAGATAGACAAATATGGGAGATGGATAAATGGATGAATATTTTTCCCGGATTAAACGAAACTCATTTATTGTATAAACAGTCCCACGGAGCTCATAATGAGAATACAAATTGGTAAACAAGCTCGTTTTCAGTGTGGTTTAATCACGCCATTACAACTCAATAAATATGACTAGCATCAGAGAAGGATTTACAATGAAAAAAGAAGGAAGTAATTTAAGTTTTCAACAGTTTGTTTCATAATTGGTCGGCAATTATCACTTGCTCCGATGTTTCATGACAGGTCACTTGTCGGCTATCCGGCCATGGGAGCCCGATTGCTTGCACAAATTGTTTCTGAGCACACAGAGGGGGGTTGTGAAGACGGATTGAAACTGCCTCCGCTGTGGCTAGAATGCAAAACCGCACGTGTCTTGTTTGCTTGTTTGCCAATTTGTGTTCTCATTAAGAAAGGCATTTAATCTTGTCCTACGGACTGATTATTGCTCACAAATCTGCATTAGACTACTATGTTAAACAAAGCGAATCTAAAAACTTTCCTTGACTACTAGGGGTTGTAAGAAGGTTTGTTTCTGCAGGAGGACGCTGAGTATTATTTCGACGGTTCAGATATGGACCGCAAATTGAATAGGACCTTAAAATATTTTTGAATTACTAAATCAGTTACTCGTGCAGTTTGAGTAGTAAAGAACATTGAGATAAACATTTCAATCAGCCAAGTTAATGTGTTTTATCCACATGAAAATCCACTATTGTTTATCGTGTTACGATTTCTTCGAAGTGAACTACTTTTATCTCCGTGCGTTTGTATGTATTCAGTGTATACACACAAATGCAGAGGTATCAGATAGATCTGCTAGTCCTTGTTTTCAGCTGTCCACCCCAATAGGAAACACCAGTCTTGAGGCTCTTAGACAAAAGCGGACGGTACCACCGTATGTGAGTATAAAATAGTGTTCCCGACAGGACGAATCAGAGTAAAATGAAATTGGCAAAGTTTTCACTCGTGACATCCGTGCAACACCCATCTCACTATGAGCATAACATTTTTGTTCCGCCTCACCGGCATAAATTAACCGGTTGTTTTTAATTGCCCTGGAATTGAAGCATTTTTACCGCAATCGTTGTTGTTTTTTAATTGATCAGATGTCAATTAATATCATCTTTCGTGCTGTCACTCAACGGAAATTGATTGTTTCCGTCTGTTCTGTCAGATGATGGACGCGTCACCTATCACAGTGCAAACCTCAACATTCCTTGCCGCTTATTTTTTTAAATGCACCAAAATCTCCAGTCTAGAACAAGTTCTCTGTAAAAAGTCTAGTAAGTAATATTATGCAAATTATTTGGCACCGATTGAATTTTTCTCATGCATGTATCATCTTTCTAACAGGTGACAAATCTGAATGCCTTTACTAACTTAAGTAATTACTTATTTTGGTGTAACAGTACTATTGTCACTTTGGATAAAAAAATTAGGAGCGCGAAAAAAATCTTTTTTGCTTCTTCACATTGGGCATATACACGCAAAAAGAGATCTGTATCAGTTTCAGCATCCGATCCGTCAGATTGAGTGTCAATGCGTATGCACTGACGACAAATTGGGACACTGTGACGAATGGCTTGGTCACAACAGTGCGGAGTGGGCAAAGATAAAGGCAGAAAGGAACCAGATGTGTTAATATGTAGCGTTATGTGAATTAGGGAATTGTGTGATGAGGTTTTTAAAATGGGCGTGAAGAGGAGAACAAGGTTTACCATGGGGTCCGTTTTTAATAACTAGTAAAAAACTACCTCAACCACTTGACCACAGCCGTGGTGAACAGTTTCTTGCATAATACACTAGTCTAGTTCGCAACTGTTGCTCGAAGAATCTTGAATACTGTCTTTGGATCGATCCCAATCCCGTTTTCAACTATATATTGCATATTATATATATATTGTATATTACAGTACCCTTGAAAAAGTAGGCTGGAATGTGTTCCTATATTCTCTAGCACAAGCGTCTCCTCTTAAGTCTTCGAATACAACGGGCGCTTCAAGCGAACGCATGCCGATATAAAATAAATGATAGGGGCTGGTCATGTATCTTGTTAATGTAGTGGTAAATACTGGCCAAATCATGGTATCGTCTGTGGCCCGATTCCAACATATGGAGCTGAAAATGTTTCTCTCACAGCTTTTATCAGCCAAATTTGCACAATTGAATGTGCTCTGTCGGCGCTGGAAGGATCAATGATTATGATATCCGTGTTCTTAGTTGTCAGTTCAGTTTGTACAAACATTAACTGTGCACTTCAGTGCGCAGAATTTGATTAATGTCTTTTGGCTGTGTATTTGGATGAAGCAGTAGGAGAAGGACATGAACATTGAATCGAATAAAGAGGCTAAGGATGCGAGAACATTGAGAAGATGCACCAGCGCCACTGTTTGCGAAACTCAGCCATATCACTCAGTGTCTCTAGCCTTCGGTTACCACAATCTCCTTGTCCCCATCCAAGAAGTCTAACGTGACCACATGACCGAGTTTCCTGGTTAGAGTTTTCATACCCTCGTGTCAGATCTTATTTTGACCACCTTTGGCTTTTTCCAAGCTACTACCTGCCTCGGCAAACATGTGCCTGAACACTAGCCGTATTCATAGCTGTCAGTAGCTCAACGCGGTTGCCTATGGTCTCATTCTGTCGATTAAAAAAAAATGATTTTTGGAAGTTCCTTCGTATTCTTCTCTGTGCTACAGATTTTTCTCTGCATCAAGCTAAACACTACATATGTTTCCTCCTGTATACAAGTGGAACCAATTATGGAATCGTATAAAATGTGACCAGGTGCGGAATCAATGAGTAGTATGTTAGTGAGTGAGAAAATTCCCCCACAGTTCTGGCCGCTAATTACGTATGCAACACGGTGTCAATGAAAACCTATGTATTTGTTTTGTATATCTATTCCACTATCATATCTTTAGTAGCAGCTCGTGACGTAATTTTGAGGATCCAATCCAAAACACAGTACCATCAATACTTCCCTGGTATGATTGGTTCCTTTGTTTTTTCTCTCGAAAAGATCGCTTAGGTGAGATATTTCAAAACTACAATTGTAAAGTGTTAGTTTGCAACTAAGACCAAAACTGCTTATTTCCTGAAAATCCTGGTCACGCCTCGCTGTATTCGGTCATGATTTGAGTGATAAAAAGTTGCCCAGGTTCACTTCATTTTAGACCATTGTTTCGGCAGATGATTGACTCGTCTTTTTCAATCTTATTTAGCGATTTGCACCATAACTTCTACCCCCTGGATTCGCATCCGTAGATTTAACCTGCGAGAGCAAGACAATAGGACAAATGTGTCAAATTTCAAGCTGGACCGGTTAAACCGGAATGTTTAAATTTATTCCTCTCATTCTCGAGTAACAATGGATCTGTGAACTAAATTGACTTATTCTCTGTCGTATTCTCCCTGGTGACGTTTCATTTTTGAGACAAAAACCTAGTTTATAGTAGATTTGATTGTGGCAAGTCAACCCAAACTGTATGGAAGATATGATTTGATTGACGGCTTTCCAATGGAGTGAACTCAGTTTCGTTTCCCAAGTAACCGCTGATCATTCGTAAAGACGACGTCTGAACAAACAAACATGAATTAGCAATCCCGGTCAACCCCGGTGTGAACTGGTTGGCACAGTGATAACATACTCCAATGCGATAGGTCCGTAATTCCAAGCCCTAATTGGACGGTGGATATGCGCTACTGGTGAGCCATTATAAGAGAGCGAAACTCACATGGAGTGCTTCCCGAGTGTATGGTTTGTATGGATGAACGGGGGATCTCGTGTGAACAGAAGTCTGAAGGATGGTCAGTCCTAATCATTGTCATTTATTCTACAAGAAGCTGTGAGGTAAATGAGAATTTCAAGTCAGTTTTTACATAGCCTGCATAACCCAACCCCAGGAGGCTGTGGTTATTTCTTATTCGGAATAATATTTCTCAAGCTAAACAGCTGTTAGACAAACATAAACCGAATTCGGAGAGGCCGGAACACTCTACGAAGAGAATCAAAATGGCTGGGGGTGGGAAACGTCATCTGCAAATAAGTACGTTGCAACTATTCGAACAAGATTCCCCTCAAGCATCCAATCGTTCTATATGATGTGTTAGCTTTATCATTTCCGAGTCAGATGTCGAAAGAATGAGAAAAACACAGACACTATGCCGGTCAAACAATCGACATCGACAGGAGAATGAACATTTGATATAAACAGATCATATTAACCGCTCGTAATGGTCATTTAGCAAGCAGACCGGTATCCCAGGTCAATAAAATGTATCAAAACAAAACCACTAATACGCCCCCTCATCATCATCATCATCATCATCATCATCATCATTCGAACGGTATGCTTCGGTCGAAATCACACAGTCATTCACACTTGATCTTGGAGAAGTTCACTTACATTAATGGCTATCTACTCTAAATTGTTGACCGAATAATCCCCGTACAGTACCCGTTGTCTATCGATCCAAATAATATATTCACAAAAATATTTGTTTAGAAAGCGAAGGGCAATAATTACTGTTCCCGACCGACGGATCCCGGATAATCCACACGAAAGTCTCACAATGCTTTTCGCTGTTGTTTCAGATGACGAGAAATGGGCACTGAGTATGCGGTACTGGGTTTGGTATAATTTATCCTAGCAGAATGTTTTGAGTGAATACACTAGTGTTATGCTGTGTAGATTTAGTTTATTCATTTCTGAATAACTTCCCGCTGCCTCGAGAAAGTCGGAAAAGAAGGGGCGGGTTTGATGAATAATTGAAGATTTTACATCTTTTTCAAATACTTTATCAGATTTTTCAGGATCGAGTGGGATTCGGGAGATAGGTTCAATGCAAATCACCAAATATATCCGAGAGGGAGAGAGAATTAGCTCCTACCTGCCAGCTGATATGATGATGATACAATTTGAGGCCAAAGCAGTTAAAGAATACCGTCTTCTTCTCGGGTTCTGATATGCAGATGATGTCTCTGTGATGCAACCAACAGTAAGAATGGAACAATTCCATGATGACCTAAACAAGGTTATTGTAGCATTCACCCGTGAGGAGGAAAACGACGTGAAGCTCCCTTTCCTGGCAGTCCTCGTCATACGGAAACCAGATGGAAATACAGAAACCGCGGCATACAATAAACTGACAATAACCAGTCAGGTGCCAAATTACGACAACAATAATCCCATGTGTCACCTAAGAAGCAATGTACACACTTTGTTCCGCCGTGCGGACACACATCAAGAACGAATGCATTCGTTCCATAAGTTCCATGCAAAAGGGATACCCCAAATATTTCGTCCAGTCATACCTTAAGGGGAAAAAACCAAAGGATGAAGAGAAGGGAAGAAAATGAAACTCATACTACCATACATACATGGGGCATCAGAAGCCGTCGATTGCATCCTTCACCCTCTGGGTGCTACCATTGCCCACAAACCTACAACAACATTGCGGCCAATGTTGTAGAACCACACGATCAAGCATGGGTGGTGTACGCGATTCCGTGCATAGAATGTAGGAGAAACAAACAAACTGTGTACTTCCCTAGACGAACACACACAATGGCCTGATCCGAGGTTACACCTTTGGAATCACGGTGCAACGACAGGTCACGAGGTCAGATTCAACGAAGCAAAAGTTGTGGCTAGTGCAGAGAGACCGAGGGAACGTCTGATCCTTGGAGCGCTTCATCCGACCAACTTATTTAATCTATAAGTCAAATCGATAAACATGACGCAACGATTGCCCAACTAATGAGGAACTCGATATTGATGGGCATACAGGTGCAACACAAAGCACAGCGCGAGGCACAAGCAAACCCAATGCATTCACACACACACACACACACACGCACACACACTATAGTTTGACAACGAGTCCTAGTCGGAGACGTTACAACAGAACTCGTCTTCTTCTACTCAACATATTTGTACTTATATCACCGAAGTTGAGATGTAAATCTTGTTTGGATGGTTTTCTATTGTATTCGACGACGACAAACAAAATGAGACTGGATGTGATTTTATGCAGTTCTCCGCTGAACACAACAAAACTATTTTATTCACATTGAGATAGGGGTTGTTGGGGGGCTTAATCATTCGACCTTGAAATTTCCCATGTCCTCTAGGTCAAATGACGAATAAATGTAAAGAATTCCTTTTCGATCAACTGATAACAAATCTCACGCGAATCATTGTATAGAGCACCATCCTGCCAAATAATCGATTCTTCGCAGTAACTTTACACACTTGATTATCAAAACAATTTTCCGTTTTTACAGACGAGTCACTACCAAAGGGTCCTGGCTGGATGGCCATTGATATGGCTGCCTTCAATAATTTTGGCACATGTTTTAACGGGAGCTAAGTAAGGCATTGCAAATACACATAAATATTTATGTGTAAAGTAGATTTAAAACAGGAAAAAATTGTAGAAATGCTTCGCTGATAGACCTCCGAGATCAAGAACAATTGCACGACGGAATTTATACAGTTGCGGCCTAGCGTGAATGAAAATGTATTTTCCATACTGAAAAATGAAATGAATATGCCCGCATCTAATCTCATTTTGGATATCAAAATCGAAAGCCTGATGGGAAACTGCTTCATATTGACTTGCATCCAAAACTTTGTAATCCCTATAGTGGAAAACCCCTCATTTATGTTTTCTCCTTCGTTTATGTCCCGTGGCAGCCAGCCCCTTAACAAAAGAGGATCAACTTAATTATNGCAAGAGCATCTTTCATTATTTTATGTATTTCGATAGTTTTACACTAAAACGAAACCAAAGTTTCCGCTTCGGGTGATTCCACTTAAACTGTTATTTACTAAGAAATGCAGGAAAGTCGGAGAGAAACGCAATAATCATTGGAAATCGTATACTAAATTGGTG
>UZAN01041569.1:0-20845 GCA_900618425.1 Echinostoma caproni
ATGCGGTCCCGAGTTCGAATTCATAGTAATACTAAGATCTGAAGCGAACGAGCTACAGACCTCAAGTAGTTATACTGGTGCGAATTCCGTGTGTTACTGTTACTTTTAATGAGAAAGCATTTCATTTTCCCATGTTAGTTTCATTGTCGTGTTTTCACCTGGAGCTGGGTACACTCAGTTATATCCCAGCGACTTTCGGAAACGTTTTTTCGTCTGGTGGCCCGATTGCGATGCATTTGAGTGGCGTGAAAGTGTGCTCGGCTGTAGCCCGCATGGCGACTTCATTATGGGATCCGATTTGAGTAGAGGTCTTATGAGATTGATAGCCAAATTTCGGATCGTTTGAGTGATTCTTTTACCCAGTCATTAAGTTTTGACAGGATGGACAGACATTTTAAAGAATAAAAATTTGAGGAAAGTGTTCAGTCAGTTGATTATCTAATGCGCATTTAAGAAGTAGCAATATCTGATTATGACACTTTTTACCTGGCTTAGCATCTCTAGATTGTTTCTGTATGAGTGTTGTACAGTCGTTAGGTATTAGTATCAAATGTTGACTATTCGGTTTGATCGTTGAGAATAGGGAATACTTCGACTTCGCATCTAGGACCTGGTATCCTCGTGGAATGTAACAGTGTATGGTTGTTGTTGTTGTGAACATCGAAAGCCCCCCACCCCACCCCCGAACTTCGAGATAAGCCTTCATGGTTTTATCAGTGCTCATCGATAAATAATCAAACATTGACTGGTCAGTGCCATATGAGGAGTGGTACGCACAGTACAGCATCAGCGAATGCCAGAAGAGAACTGGAGTTTCTGTTACCTAGTCTGAAACTCGCGGTTAGTCAGAAAACCGGCTGGAAGTGATAGAGTGAGAGGTGAAAAAGTCAATTTCCTACTACATCGCAACCCACGGAGATATGAAAAAGTGAGCAAATTCAAGAGCTTAGTATGAAAAATCCACCCCAAATCTTAGTATCAGCCCAGGCAACCAAGTTCACTTGATCCAGTAACTTGTACGCTTGTCATTCAGATAGCTTTCTCTTCTTCAAAATGATCTTTTTCTTTGGGTAGCTTCAATTGTTTCGAGACGAGTATATCTAAAAACCTGAGTTTCATACAACATTTTTGCATAATCCACTTATCCATCATTAAATTCGAAACCAGTTATTTCTTGCGATGGGAATGTTTGTGATAACCGACAAAGAGCATGAGACAGCTGTCTCGTCCTGTTTGGGACTCGTCAACAGTGCATACTTTATGTAACCCGGTCAGGACTCGAACCGCAAACCTTCGGGCTGGAACTTTAGACCCTTACCCCCCAGCTACATGATCGACGGTCAGTAACTTTTGCGAATCGCTCAATCACTTTTATAATATCAACCTTGGGTTAATTCATTCGATTGTTCAGAGGCACCATATCATCTTGATGGTCTTGATACCTGGTACTTCTGAACAATCTTGTGGGTTCATCCAAGCTTGATGCTATAAAATTTACTGCTTCTGCAAATTGTGTTCATCCTTAAACACATAATGCGTGAACTCTTCGATCATACCGCGTTTATCCACAAGTGTGGAATTTCTTATATTATTGTTTTTTTTTATCACAATTTGTTTTACTTATCCAATGCACAAGTTCGTAAATTGGGGTGCATAAAGCGTTATTTGACTTGACGTGACTTGAATTGATTATCTTAATAATTATCTTGATAACATCTCATCTCTCACACCGTTTATTTCCAAACAACATCCGGACCATCTTTCAACTTCCCGGTACATTATTGCATTCTTTTGGTGGTAAGAATAACACGCCATATCATACCCGTGCGTCTCTAATGTGTGCGGAACGTGTTTGATCCGGTCTATTAGCAGTCACTGAACAAAGCAACGTACTTGGCTTTTTCAACCTCGTAGCTATCTGTGTAAAATGTCTACTCCATCTCAGGTGCTGTTAGGGTAGAGACGCCTACAGTTTTTATTCGGTTAAATTTCAGTGACAATGATAGACAACGAATCACCGTGGAGACGTTCACGTATAGAAGAACAGCGCTATTCGTGTACTTAAACAAAATCAAAAATATTCTCATCCAAATCTATTGAAAAGCAGATATTTGGATTACTTATTTCTAACTTATTTCATCAATTTACTTGTTTGTTTTTGATGAATTTCTTATATATTTTATTAATCATAAATCACCTAACGGCTACCGTGCCGATTAGACTGTAAAACTTTTTCTATCGGATGTAAAATTGATTCGCCATTGACTACTCACAAGTACCATGACACAAAATGCGGAAAATGTATCCTCGGAGCATGGTGATTTTACAATTGATTGTAAAATCGCCTTGACAAAGGTCACCCACGGTAACCGAAACGTCGGCTTAATTTTACCTGTACCGACATCGCTGTGTTTTCAAAATTACAACTTATATATTTCCATCTTACGTCGAATGTTGTTATGAAATTGAAAGCAGTGATCGAAACCCACCAAAAAATAGTCGGTAAGTCAGATAAATCTTCCATTTATCTTTCACGTGATTGGGCCGTGGTTCAAAATGCGAATGGGCGAGTGGATATAAACAATGTTGATGTGTTTTATAAAAAACGTTGGAATGCGGATTTTGGTGTTTTCCTATTTTATGGTTCACTACAGATAAGCTATACATAAATTTTGCGTGGGATGAAGTCTTAAAGATACTTGGTTGAAGTAATAAAATTCACGGGTAAACTTCAGTGGTAATGTGAATATTTTAAGGCTTTCACTTCTGCAGTATTATAAACTCGGAATAAGTGATTCTTTTTAATGTAATCTGTTTGTGAAAATTTATCAAAATCTGTCAACCAACCTAAAAGATTCATTGACTTGTTTATCTATTTACAGTCACTTCCGATTGACCATTTGTACCTAAAGAGTACTATTTGGTTTAGTCTAATCTTAGCCACTAGGTTTCAGCCAGACTCGGAATATCATACAAGTATGAATAAAAATTAAATAAAACGGTACAAGTGCAAGGATCAGTTATCACGTGTACATACCCACCACCATTTTTCCTTTCCGACCACTCATTTTGTTCATACAGACGTGATTAGCTTATTCGGTCTATCATCTCATGTTACTGTGTCTACCACAGATAAACCTTGAAAGCACTGTATGTTTTTTTATTCTGAAGGGGTTCATTATGACAGCAGGCCAGGGGATCAGGTGTTCAGGTGCCTCCAACATGTCCCTAACCATTCCCACAGACAGCGTTTGATTCAATGCAGTCACCCTCCTGAAACTTGCTTGTTCAACCGTATACTCAGTAAAAAAAAATGGAATGAAAACAATAAAAAAGCTTAAAAGGACTCAACCTCAGGACGGAATGGGTAGTGATTCCCACAAGTTATCACGAGGTTGTTCGAGATGTCTTCAGTGGTTGTTTAGATGTCAACACTGAGCAGAATAACGCTTTTATTTCTCTATCATATGATTTTGAGTGCCGTGAATTAGACAGCAATGGGCTCCTTTGATAGATATTTTACCCACTTCCCATTCTCAACGATCAGGCCAAGTCAAGCTCTTAAACATGCTACTTGATCTTTTAGAAGAAAGAAATGAAACAGTTAGAGAAAGCTCATTATGAAATATCGATCTTTCACACGTTAAATAGAAAATGTATGCTTTAGCCTGGTGGAATCCCGTGAGACCCCTAACCCTACACATCCGGGCTCTAGTTGGCTCAGTCTCACTGAAGTAGAACTGCTAAATGTTTCGGACAACAACAAAACAGCACCTCTAACGGTTTTAATTTGTGAGCATTACAGCATGAATCACTCTCAAACCATTCTCCAACTAGCAAAATAAGTAACATGATACGTCATTGAAAGACCGCGGAGATATCCCAGTACTTTTCTATGGTACTCTGATTTCCTGCTTCCCGGAACTATGGCTTTTGAATTACTTGCTTACTTCGCGTGTGAAATCCAACGCATAGAATGTCTCCTGGGGGGGGGGTCATTTAGTCAATTAACATCATTTAGATCAGGCCAGGTCAGATCACAGGACTTGCGGCCGATGCCAATTTGAGTCCAAGTTCTTGTACCGTGAGCGTATCGCTTGCCGGTGTGCTTCGACAGGTCCTGAAATTTTATCTGGTGGATTTTTAGTTTGATACAAAATCTCATAAATCAGTCGGAGTTGTCATTTGAGCTACCAACGCATATGTAATTTTTAGGACGGATTACCAAAATTCATGGTTTGCTCTGCCACCTTTCACGGGAAAGTGATACTACTCATGAGTAGTAACAGTATGATCGTGAAGTATCACCAGGTAAACTGTACTGCATAGGAAAACTGAATTGGTGTTCTTTGCGAGATGTTTTGGATGAAGTCACGCCGCCGCCTGTTGGTAAAGCTCTAGTTGAAGCACACTAACCGAAGCGTGTCGGTTGCAAGAAAAGCTGTCCAGAACAAGCACGACTGAGAACTGCGTTCTTAAATGTGTCTGCTCTCGCGCGGATAAGCACTCCAGGAATCCAAGATAGAAAGTCAGTGAAGTAATTACCGATAGACGTGGAACTGTCGGTTGTAATCGCATCGAAGGGACGCGCTGTCGATCGCAAGTATGTGAAGCAACACTCTGGTGAACCAAGTGAATTATTTGCTTACTGAGCAAAAATAGATCGTGCAGGGAGCCGTAATTATTTTTATTCCGTTATATTTGACAGAACAACACGAGTAGCGAACAAGCTCGTTCTCGATAAGTTCTTCCTCTGGCCAATACAATTCTATATACGTAGTGAAATAATGTGCAACAAATAATGTCAGAATGAATCTGCGTCGATTGGACGGTATGGAAGTGATGAGGAGTGGTTGAGAAGGACGTGAAAACAAAAATTGTTAGTCCGTGGTTTAGAATAGGGAATCGGGAAACAGAGAAAGGAAGGGAGGGGAAGAGGGATGAAACAGGAAGGGCGAGGTCACACACACACTTAGGTCAAGGGGTCACGAGAAGGGTCATGGGTGAACTGAAGTTCTGTGTCGGGTCTGGGCCAGGGTAGTTGAAGGGATTTAACAAATTGTTTATTTTTTGAACGCATGGTTGGTCAAAATAACTTTATTTCTACCACCCTTGCTGTCGCAAGATGACGCTGTCGGAGGGTTTTGGAGGGGTTTGGGTGTACCTTGCAGATAATTTTGAACGCATCTTTAGTTATCTGATGCCCGGTATCTACGAGGTGCGCCGTGATTGCACTCGGAACCGTCCTTGTGGTTCCTGTGTTTAACCAAGCCGGTTTGTGTTTCTTGATTCTTTGAGAAAACTGCCTGATCGTCCTGCCTACGTAGCATGCCGAACATGAGCAAACAAAAAAACAGGTCAACATGGAGGAAGTGAGGATTGGCAATTTATCCTTGAGATTCAATGGCAACAATGATCGGCTGGTGAATTGTGCACTTAACCGGGCTGCAGGAAACGTTCAAGCGATCGACTTATCTCGGTGTCTTGTTAACAAAGCGCATTTGTTGTCACCTTTGAGGGGGAGACGTATGCAGATTTGCTTTGGCTAACTGTAGTCACTGTTAGCCTGTTGGATCTTTCACATAGATTCTTTGACGCAGATAGCTTAATAGTGAACAATCATAGGAATTTACTTGTAAAAATGTCTTATAGACATGGACACCTTGTCGATAATGTTAATTTCTGTTGTGACTATGGTGTCTCCCAGTTATAATTACTTGTATCCGAACCGATATGTTTCCCTCGGCTCTCCACAATACTTTACCAGCTAGAGCATTCACATGCCTATTGGAGCTTAGGGTAGTCCCCGTGAAGTACTGGTAACACATTGAACACATTCACTCCAGGAACCCTGTAATGCCATTCGAATCCAGGAATCTCCATTGTCTACCTGTATAATACTGTATATACTGTATAACATTTAATTTTGGTTGAAGCCACGTGCACCCTATATTACTAATACTTTGACTTCCTTGTAATTTTTGGTATCTGCATCAATGAATTTTAGTCGTTTAGGTGATACCGTTCATCTCGTAATCGTCCTTAATCTCCTGTTGTCACCTTCGTATATACTCAATGGGCTGAACAAAATTTCTCAACAGTTATTGAATAGTTATCCCATGACAGTGCACAGTCACTTACATTTGCGCACTCTTCCATGTTAATTGCAGCACGACTGACCCGAGAAGAATAGGGTGGGGTCGATATTGACCTCTCTCGTTCCCTTTCGCTGTCTCAATAATCGAAAATTCCCGAATTTTGTGGTACCCAACATGTTCGATAAATTTTCACAATTGTCCTTTGCAATCTGGAGTTGATCAGAAACGAGTTTGTCTCAAAAGAACAACAATGTAGTTTTCATTGTTGATTTACTTCTCACCTGCGAAAATGGACAGGGATCAGAGTTTACCGTTGTGCTGCTATTCCATGTACAGTGTTCAATGAATCCATCGTGCTCGCGAAATCGCTCGTGTTATGTACTATAGTACTATAGTGTGAAAGAACTCTCTGTTCTAATTAGAGCCAAATTCAGACGCCTGGACGGGATGTACTTGAGACTGTTGGAAGTAATAAGGGCTGACGTGAGATGTGGTCTAACTTACTGCACGTATGCGGCTCAGGGGTCAGCTCTTGTCCGAACTCTGTAGAACTATATCATGTGAATCCAGCCTCTGGCCACTTCTTTTTCCAATCCTGTTTCTCTGGAAGATATTCGCACAAGGCTAACAAAGAACATGGGCCCGTCTTATTCACTCCCTCCGTGTTGAAAGCATGTGCAGAGCAACCTGCAGCTTATAATGCTGTATTATTCCACAAATTTTATGGAACCACCCGAGATTTTCAAAGGTCAGCCCGGATAAGACCAATCCCCAATAAAATTTCGTCAAATTACCCTCCTATTACCTATACTTCTGCATTGCTGAAAACTTTTTAAAAGTTTGGGCCCTACAGTTTGACCATACACACTTGTTGCTGTTGCCTATATTGTATATTCTTTTGTATCCGTCTTAGGAAAGGGTTCTGGTACCATTAGTTGAACTTTTCTTAATTATTTAAACGACTATGGTTCTCTTGACCGAGGAATACTGGTTCAACATCTTTGTTAGTCCGCACTGTGACCCGAAACTTTCAATTTTTTGGTCCATTATTTCTCCCTTGGGACACAAATCACTTCAGTTAATGGTAGGCTATTCTCGTAATTGAATATTGATTCTATTGCTTTTGTGTTTACATTCCTTTTTGTACCTTGAAAATCTTCCCATTCCCCGAAATTTTATATCGCCTGCAAGCAAACTGAGGATATAACGCTAGGTTACCCATCCTCTAGTTCAAACACTTTCCGCCCCGTCCAGGATAGACTCGCTGAATTTTATGATTAGTCTTTGCTCTGCTCCCTTGCACTTAACATCAGAAAGTGTGTTGATATTCTCTTCAGTCCTTTAACAGTCAAAACTTCCTATATCAACCCCTAACTAAACCTTAAGAATGCAAATTCACTTGTCCCCCACCTTGTTCAAATGACTCATCTCAACTCCTATGTTTCTTCGTTTAACATGATCATATAAATATACGTTAACCGCTGAATGAGAGAAAACGAAATTGATGGCCAACATTAATTCTGCCCACTTATATCCTCTTGTGTTGAAGATCTGATTCTGTCATGTTCCTTGGTATCACTCACCGATCCTCTATCCTGGTCTACTGTCGTTGAAAACGTTTGCACAAGAAATCACAATCCGTCTTATTTTGACGCACAGGCTCAGAAAACGCACTGGTTACCATTAGCAAAGCAAATAGGTGTTTCACAATGCAAACCCTGTGTAACTTAGTGATCAGTGGTATACGTGTTGAACACATTAGTCTGTTATTCAAATCGTAGCTTTCAGCTTATTTTTGTGGCGGTCACTTCGTTGTAGATAAGGTCAAACAAACGTGACACACTTCACATCGCACAACGGTAATTACGTGTACTCAAATTTGACCAGATTATGGACTCCAGGATAACATGAAATGCATGTGATGACGGGGATTTCGGTCGTACCTCTAGATTATGATGTAGCTTTTATTTTCAACATCCTGACCACTGTCATTGAAAGACCGTAAATTTTTCACCAATTTTGCTTCATTAACAGTTATCTCCTACCCCGATACTTAGTACTGACCGTGGTCAGCAGTGTAGCAACTGTTTCATTTGATAACTGATTTGAGAACTGGTTGCAAAAATATTACTGTTTAGGAATGCGTGACTAATCAATAAACCGGTCAAAATGACTGTTTGTTCGCTCTAGGATGGGAGCATGAATACTCCGACTTTTCTTATGTGTGAGAATTTTTTGAATATGATGTCGCATTTTTTTTAATTTTTCATTGTTGTTGTTGTTGTCGTCGTTGTTTAAATTTTTGTTTCGGTATACACTCTCTGTACATATTGGCCTTTCTGGATGTAGCAGTGTCCAGGAAACAAGTTGGATCAGTGAGAAGACAGATTCACAGAAAGAAAACATGGAGTGGTCAAAATTACCAACTTCTATAGTTTCGTTCCTATAAAATAAAAACTTAATCTAGTCCGGTGTCTAGTCTTCCGAGCCCGGGAGATTTGTTCAATAGACACACTGGATGAAGAACTACGCTTCATCCGCCAAACGCTTCAGGACAATGATTATCCGGAAAAGTTCATCGATAAGAATATTCGGCTCACTCTGGAGAAGGAAAACTCCATTTGTGTCCCCAAGAAAGAACTATCCATAAGGATCCCATTTAAGGGGGACTCAAGCAGAAAAAAGCCTAGTACAGTCATTGAGAGCGGCTGTAAATTCCACTTTCCCCGCAGCCAAACTTAGACCAGTGTTCTCTACATCACCGATGATGCGAATGTAAGTGAAAGACAAACTGCCGAAACTGACCTCATCCATGATAATTTACTCTTTTAAGTCCGTCTGTGGGGCATGTTACATAGGTCGTATGGTAAGGCGGTTGTCTCAACGCGTTAAGGAGCACCACCCGCGATGGTTAAATCAAGGAAAACCCGTCTGTATCTCAAGCGCGATCGTGGGGCATCTCGTCGACACCGGGGACAAGATCGATCAGGAGAAAGCTTTCAATGTCAATTATCACATCCCGATCAATCGATCGAGAGCGGCCCGAGTTTGGACACTAGCTATGGCCGAGGCGATCGCCATTACCGAACCTGTGTGCCCCAAAAAGACTGGNACACACACACACACACACACACACACACACACACACACACACACACACAAACACACACACACACACTTCCATTACTCTCTGCCTCCGATTAATGACCTTAAATTGAGCCAATGGCTATCATTATGCAAGAATTTTCCCACCATGTGATATGCAAGAGCATGACTAGGAATATCTGAAAACAAATGTTCGCTCACTGACTCGTTTTCTCAATGCTATCATGGGAATATTCAAAATGCCATATTTTTCTGGTTTGAAACATTTATGTTGATTTGGATTTCGGTGAAAATGTGATTCGTTATATTTTAAAGGTTCCGGAGTCACTGTACAACGGATTGTTTTTTCGTGGGACCCCAGGAAAGATCGGTGTGAATTGTACCAATGTGTACATCCAGTCATACATTCGATTTCGGGCATCAGAAGCCCAATCGTTGTGTAAGCAAAACGATGGAAAGCATTTTATACAACCCTTTTGGAATAACATCCTCAATATTGTCCTAATTTATGTTCTGTACAACCAGGATATATGACATACCCTGGTATCACGAGCTTTAATTGATCGGCCAAATATGGTCGTGCACACGGGCCAACTAGTGCTGCCCGGCAGTTAGCCTACGCTCGCTAATTTGCGGTGGCAGTTCTGTGCCAGCATACCATAGATTTTTTACGTTGTTCACTCGCACAAGGTCAAATAAACACATGCGATCGATCCGTTTTCCCATTGATCGGTCGTATGGGCCGACTGCAACAAGGACCGAGCTAGAACCGATGGTTTGGCATGATCAGTAGACTGTGCGTGGCAGGGATGCCATCATCCCACGGCAGGATGACAATAAACAATGGAAATAACAGATATTTGAGCAGAAAGTCTGGTACCAAATTGATGGATTACAAGTTGTGCAAATCGCAGTCAGATTGAAGAAATGGTCAACGAGAAATTTAGCTGTGGAGAAAACATGTGAGAGCGAGGATGTCCGGGTTCGAGCTCGCTGTCGCATCATGTATGCAGCCTTGGATGTAGGACAAGATAAGCTGCATAGTGGTGCCCCGCCTGTTACATGCGTTAAGGAATGTGATAACTATTCTGGTTGACAACGATTCTTCACTTAATCACACACAAGCACAGTCCTTGCTGAAATAACCTTTCAGTAAAAAGACGTAAACATTCGAACACAAACAGTTGGGCTTGTGGTTGATTGTATTGTGAACCACGAAACTCATAGTGTTATTTGCAGCAAGATAGTATATGGCTTTGATTCCACGGAAACAGTCTTTTATGAGTACTATTGACACTGGTCGATCCATCAGTGTACGCATTTCCGAGTATCTCTTGTCTGTTGGATTGTGATTTTATGGGTACAATCTGGCAAAGCCAGATGGTACTGAAAAAACTACCCATTACTCAAAGAGAATGCTTCTCATAAATTGCTTTTAAAATGTGCTCACCGAAACATGGAACAGTATGCACTGAAGCAGAACGCGTTACATCAGTCGCTATCTGAATTCGAAGTTTGCAATTCAATCGATTTCCCTCCAGAGATGGAGATTGTGTAAGATTCCGCTGTCGAGATTGTTGCGGTCATTTTGCCGACTCCACTTAAAATGTGTCTCTGTTAAGGAAATTAGCCAACTTATCGTAGTATATGATATACAGTCACAACAGTTCACACCGACTGTTAACTATCGTTATCATGTTCATAACGATAGTTAACAGTCGGTGTGAACTGTTGTGACTGTATATCATATACTNTGCGAAAATGCCGTTCTCGATTGTGTTCATGGACCAATTTAGTTGCGCAGTCTACTTCGCCTCCGTGGTTGAACCAGTTCTGTTGGTTCAGTTGGTAAATCATGATGATTCTCTATTCGATCTCGCTTTCAGTTTGGCCTTATGTGGTTTAGCAACACTTAAGTTGTTATTTTGACATACACAACTACACACACACACACACACACACACACACAGGGTGTGTTTTGCTATCCGTTCAATAGCACAGACACTGGTGTTCGCCGATTAGAAAACCACAACTTGTGTGAATATTTGCGATATGGTTAACTCATAACAGTCCGCCTCAATTAACTTGATCGATTCAGTTGTTTTTCATTCTCGGTTTACTTTGTGTCCAGATTCTAGTTCAAAATGGATCAATACGAGCCTCTGGTTATCTAGCATCAGTCAATAGATAGTCATCGAATGAAAAATGGCTTTCTTTTAAAACGGTTCATGTGTGGTATCATTTAGAAGCTTAAAATCACTGCGATGAACTATTGTACAGAAAGTGACACCACCAGTATGAAGCAATAAGTTCCACAGATTGTAGTTTCAGTTTTCAGTTTGTACTACCATTAACCATGCATTTTCATGCGCCGGTTTTGGTTGCTGTCTTTTGGCTGTCCATTTGAATAAACGAGCAGAATGAAGATTGGAATTTTGAGAGTACAGTGAAAGAGAATATAGAGAATTCATATTGACAAAGATTGCAAGAATATTGAGTAGATTCACGAGCGTCAGTGTTTACGACACTCAACCACATCACTCAGTGTCTATAACCACTGTTGACCATGATCTCGGGGTCTCCATCCAGCCGCACCTCCGCAACTATGTGACCCGGTGTCCCAGTTAGGGTTTTCACGCTACGTCATCCACCAGGTGGAATATCAGCCGACTGCCTCTACAGGTTTTTCTTAGAATTCACCAGAATACACCGAATGAACTTGTAAGGCGAGGTTAATTGTTCAAGCTGTTGTTTGGCCGATTGAATTTTTATGTTGATATTCTGAAAAGTTCAGGGGCGGTGGTGGCCAAGTGGTTAGGTCACCAAATTGTGACTTGGAAGTCTCGGTTTCGAACTACTGCCCGTCTTCCTTATAAAGAGATCGCAAAATTCAAATCAACTTCTCAGGCACANCATCGTTCAGAGAGAGGCAACACCAGAGTGTAGTGCGTTCGACTGAATCGAAAGCCGCTTTCATATTGAGGAAGATAGAAATGATGGGTGTGTCTGTGTTCTAAAATTTGGCGAAAGTGAAAATGTGGTCTATACAACCTCGACTATGTCTAAAACTACCCTGGTTCACACGCGTGCACCATTCACGTGTGGTAGACAATGGATGGAGTACAATATCAGCGAGAAGCTTAGAGATAATATTGATTAAACCAAGTCCCCTGTGGTTTTCACAAGAGGATCTGCCATCTTTCTTGAAAAGCGATATGATGACCGATTCACACCAGTCCATTGAAACCTGTTCCTTCTCCTACACTGAACCCAAGAGTTTCGTTAACTCCAACGCCAGGGATGACACCTCATCCTTCGAGACATTCTATCTGGGCCGGAGGTTTTATACCTTTTGAGGTAACTGATCTCCCTAGTAATCTCCATTTCAGTGGGAGGACTGATATCCACCGGCAGTATTTGTCCAGCTGAAGCAGGTATTGGTAGGTTTTGTGTCAACGGGGGAAAAATTAAAGTAAATCCGGTTAACTCTATTGTATTGTGACATCCTTGACATCTTACATTTCCCTAGTTACTTCCGACTGCCTGCTGTTTTAGTTCAACTTTTTTAGTAGTCGCTTGGTAGTCGCACAACTCATTTGTTAGTCACATGGTTCGTTTTTTCATTCGGATTAGATGAAGCTAGTGAACGATGGCAGATCCAGGCAATCCGTACGGTTGCTTGCCATACGTTCTCCGATACCACTATTGGCCGTCTACCTGTGGCAGAACGACGAGAACACATGCGCTGAAGTTGGTCTGTGATATCTTGGTTGTAAATTTTCCAACAAGAGTGATACTTTTATTGTTCAACTGTATCCAATTTGAGCGATTACAACCAACCGGATTCCGTTAATCACGGAATATGGTTGTTTGGGCATTCCAAGTCTCGTGCTTCTTTTTCCATCCATGCACAAGCGAAAGCCGCTCTGACAACGACATCTCACATAAGCGGAATGCTCTCGGATGAATGCAGCCCCAAAGAAGTCGACGGCTAACAATATCCTCGTCGTATCTCTACTTCTCCGGTTTAGCTCACATACATGAGTTGCTATCTTCCACCGAAGATAGTGCGCTTCTTCCTCTACTACCAACATAACCCATTGATTACTCGGCCATTTTTCACACTGTCACGTTTAACCCGCAAGATCAAAACGTAGGTTATCGATTCCGATTGCCATCGTGATCAAGAGCTTCGGGAATAGTACTGGTGGCAAACCCAGTTACCATAAGAAAACGTGATTCAGTGGACTTTGATTGCTAATAACGTGAAAATGTATGAGTTTCGGGTTTCCAGTTTGAGTTGATGGAACGATTAGACCAGACATTTGCGACAGTTGTCTTGGTCAACACAGTCTTTATGTGGAAGGAAAAGATCTGTGATTTCGGGGAAGATGAAGCGCTCGATGCAGTTCAATGAAATTTGGAGGAAACATGCAGAAAGATGGCCAAAAAAACTCAAGAGACTTTGAAAAGCTTCAGTGAAAAACGTATGCGTTGGAAGCATCGGTATTACGAAATTCAACTCATCAATTTCGCTTCTAGGTTGAATCCAGGCAGCAGTCAGAGATCAGTTACCAGTAGGCATCTTATTATAGTTTGTGATGCCCCGGAGCCGTCAGAATCCGTCTTTCTTTCTCGCCCATCGTTTGTACTCACAAATTTCAATGCACGGATGCTCATGTGCATTAAACATCAGGGCAGGACTGGTAGAGATCAGTGAAGATTTTGGTGTTTACATTTACAGAGTCCATGAAACTAGGCTTCCAGTTATAGCATCCTTTTGTCATGTGAGACACCCTAGTGTTGCCTGTCCTGTTTTCGAGAGCACTGTTCTAGCCTTCTGGCAACCAGTTACAGGTTGCAATGCAGGATTGTATTGTCGGATGACTGCCAGTGGCTCCCTGATGACCTCGTTCGACAGATGAGGAATAAACCAGGAATCTATGCATTTCCTGTTAGTTCAGCAGACATTTTGTAGCTCGTTCGTCCAATAAAAACTGGCTCCCTTCGCCGTCACCGTCTAAGTTTTCAGGCTTCGGTTATCCTCGAAATGATTTGGCACATCTGTCTGTCCAGGGGCTTTGCTAAGGTTTGGCTACTCATGAGTTTCTTTCTTTTCATTTTTACTTCCATTTATTGAATACACAATGATGCAGTTTTCAGGAAGGGCGAAGCGGCCGATCATAGGGCTGCCATACAGCACACAATGGAGACGGTCGGGCGATGGTTGTGGGATTCGAACACGTGTACCCAGGGTGATAATTTGGTTACGTTACCACCGGGCCATCACCGTCCATCCCTAGGCTTGTGCGATCCACAGGTGAAATAGGAACTTGCTCTAGGGGAAAGTCTACCATGTCAGAGGTGGTATCCCTCGTAGGACTGACGCTCCAGTGGTTTTTAACATTTGAGGCTGGGGACACCAAAAGCCGAAAAGAACTCGATTGAACGGCCTAAAAGCTGTTGAACCTCATCACATTGGAAGCAGTTTAGCTTGGTGTTTTTCTGATTCAAGTATCAGTTAGCAATGATTGGTTCACAATCTTGAAAGAGAAATTAACCCATTGGGCAATTTATATTGTGGTTACCTCCTCTCCCTGGCCAAGCCTCGTACACAGGGCCACATTATTCAGCCGTAATAACCTCAATCAACGGAGATTAGTCCACAAAATAACAAACGGTTTATCTACCACCTCGAATTAAAGAAGAATAACTGAACATAATTACGATTGTTACTATTCCATGAAGAAGATCTAGGCCAATTGATGTAGTATGACAGTGCAAAAAAGCTGACCCAGCCAGCCCTAATTGTCCACTTGTTCACTGAAAGCTGGCACTTGCCTTAGCTCCAAGGTTACCGGACTGCTATAGTTTATATTGGTCGTTTATGGAAACGTGTCGGTTCTCCGTTTGGTAGTCTGCAATGTTTTCCATACCATTTTAAGTTAGATTTGAGACACTATAATTTTCATTTGCGGGACCGTCATTTTAAATTGAGAAATCATAACTTAGATTTCAGAAAGAATCGCTGTTTGTTGGATCCCTCCTCATTGGTCAATTGATCACACAATTTTTCTACCCCCGGATTGACCACCTGTCTTCCCACGCTCTTTCTGTGTTGAAATGAGGCAAACTCATTCGCGCATCTTGTCGAGCTGTGACGGTGGGTGCGTGTGACAACCAAGCCGGACGCCACTCGATATGCATGAAGGGNAAGTTAGAGTACTTTTGGTCGTAGTTGCTCTATAATCAAAGCTGACCACAGTAACTACGACCAGGGACGAGTTTTGGTCTTACGGTGCATTCCGAGCGACGTACGAGAATCATGGGTCCATGTGAATAACAACATTTGTTCAGTGACAGAGGTTTGAGTTCTTGAGGTGAACTTAGGTGAATGGGCTGGCTGTATCAATGACTTAGCGCCACAACCAGCTACACCTCAAATGTACGTCGCCCATTCCTGGCTATGCCCACAGAACTGAACGAAACAGAACGCAGTCGATCTGTTTGGTAACAAGGGTTACTCGTTTTCAGAATAAGTACTGTTGCGTAAGAAACATCGACAAATGGTATTTTTCATTACGCAATGTGAATTAAAGTAAAAGGGAAATCCCCATGGACAAATATTATACTTTAAAAGAGAGATTAGGGGAACATTCACGTAAAATCTAGGTTATTGATTCTGCATTCAAAAAGTGTAAGATTGTAAAAACAGCGAGTGGGAGGGTGTTCCACAGTTTGGCTGTTTAGCTGTTCGGAGGAAAAAAGTTAGAGCAGCGAGGTACGACGTCTGGGAACAGAAACCTGACAAGGATGACTGGATGCGGGTATAAGTTGCAGGAAGAAGAACTGCCGAGGCAAGTTCTGAAGAACAAAAACCAAAGTAGTAGCGGTAGAACACGGACAATGAAGCAACTGCCCGACGATGGGCTAGCGACTGCAGACCGGATGTTAGGGTAGGAGCATCGATTAGCCGGATGGCCTTTCGTTGAACACGATCAAGAAGGGAAAAGGAATAGGACGAAGCCCCATCCCACAAGTGACTACAGTATCTAATGCCTGTTATTATTAAGGCTCTTTCCTCTTCTGTTGATCGCTGAGATTGTTCAATTCTAAGTCGATGACGTTATCATCCCTTATATGCTAAATGAAATCATGATACAGTCCTTTCTCCTGTACGTTTCTTACCGTTCAAACTTCAAGTAAATCCACCGCCACTTCAATTACTTCAATTATAGGTGAAATAGGCCTTTAGCACGAAATCTGGGTAGTACATAATCGTCGTGCCTTCAACCCAACTTGCGTACAATTTGTGCATGTGTGCGTGTCCGTGTGTGTGTCTGTACGTGCGAGTCGGATAAACACGAATCATGCGAGTACAAAAGTACAATATGTGCTGGTATCACTCTATCGTACTGTATCTGATCGACCCGTTTTCTGGATGACCCTATACACACAGCTCGTCATTATCTTATTGAACTCATACATGCTTATTGATCATTTGTCATAGGCTCAAATACTGCACGCCTAGTTGTCGTGATTGCGGCATTTCTTGATCAGGATACTGGTGATAATGCTGGTAGTGATTACGATCAGGGTCGATTTCACTGTATGTGTCTGTGCAATGATATACTTCCAATTGTTTTGGCTCGCCCAGATCACATTCACCGCCAAGCATAGTAAAATAACACCAGAAGTGAAAAATCCAATAATTGCCCCTAAAAAGAAACTTTTTTGAAGGTAGTATACAAAGGCGATGACGTGAGTGAACTCGTTAGCAAGCGGTTGAACTCTGCCGTCAAGCGTGCCTACTACGCAGTTTACCCAGTCATTGTCTTCACTACCATCCGGATACCATCGACATCGGTGGAAGAACCATTGCCCCCCTCCGCCAAATCAAACTGCTTTCACCAATTCAAGTGTGGATGCTCGGTCATCTACTTGGGCAGGACAGAGAGGCAGTTACGTCACCGAATGGCTGAAAACATCCCGGTTGGGTTTAAGAAAGCAATGGACGACAAGTTTGCAAGCGTTACGTCATCAAATGATTAGAAAAAGCTTAGATCTTCAATAACGCAACACTTATTCGAACAAAAACACTGTGTCGCTCCACCTCACGCATTCCGGGGCATTTACAACACAGCAAACACAAGGTTACTGAAATTTGCCGAGGTCCTAGCCATTCATACTCTCAAACCCGATCTATGTAAACAACGTGAATGGTTAGTCACATTAGCTTTGCCCTTGTGATTGACCCCATACCCTCTCCCGGCCCCCTTTTTTTGTATTGTGTTATCCGTTGTGATTAGGAATCTTGTCTTCGTCTCATATCTATTATCTCACTGACTATTAAAAAAATCACTTTGACTGCAGTATGCATGTGGACAGATGCAGTGAAATGACCATGAATACATTGTGCAAACCCATGTTTCTGACTTCTGTTCAAATTCATATTAATGTTCGATCTGAACAATGACATGACTCCAGACACCACACCCACTCACTCGGTCAACAAACAATGCGAAAGTCAAAGGTCACCAGTCACATACGCACACACCTCCTGGTCGGGACCACGGAGACAGTCCTACCCTGGTAGGGCCAGACTAGTATCTATAGTTGCTTGCAGAGACCTCGTGTGTGATGTTGAATTGCTACGGCTCCAGCAAACCGCAACAATCGCCCAGTCTTTGTTCAAATTCTTCTTTGACCGACTGAAGTCTTATGTTGAAAGTGTGAAAAGTTCAGTAGCCTCGGTGGGATTCGAAAGGACACATGGACGCCGCCTACACTTCTGTACACAGCACGCTCTACCAACTGAGCAACGAGACCACACCGATAGTACTGATCTTTTCACCCTCGAATCACCCATCCAACTAACAGAGGCACGTGACATCCACTAGGTAGCATATAAGTTGACTGCCAAGACAGGTTTTCTTTCCCGGAATGCTTGCTATGGATTGATACAAATGTTGCATTCCAGTAATTGGTGGGAAGTGGACTGAAGGGAAACTCTGAGCAATTCAGAGTACAGTTTCTCGGGTCGTATTCCAAGGTGTGCGCATTTATGGAGGTGGCATAGTGTGTCCACAAAAGAGCCTATTTAAAACAGCGTGTTAGTTTTTCATTCTGATCATCCTTCTAAGGTACAGTCAACTTCCTGCTATGTTGCACCCCTCGGGAATTCAAAAAAGGGATTAAATTACAGAAACCGCAACATAATGCAAAACGTATTTCCAGGGTTTTTCATTAGTTCTCGCATGGAGGCAACACTTACTCACAGAGGAGAAATTCACTGATCAATAGTAAAACAACCGTCGGTTGAATACATTCTTTACCTCAATTTAATACCCCCCCCCGCTGGAGCACCCGGTAAAAAGTCATCGTTCTTAGTATAATCACTGATAACTGTGAGTTATTCTTAATCATCATATGTCCCACTCACTGAACTGACACAGTGGCAACCAGGCTGTGAAAAGATGCGACGCGGACGAGAAATGATGCAACGAGGAGAATAACCTACGCGAAGAAGCTGAGTAACAAGGGGAGAAACGGAAGGTGAATGGTTGTTGCCATTGGCATTGTATAGATAGAATGCAGTGGTCAATCCGGGGATTACAGAGAAAAAAATGTCATTTTTGTCAGCTAGGGAATGAGTTCAATTTGGTTAAACCATTCAGTGGAGGTACTACTAATTCTTCCACTGTATCTTTGCGCAATTACGTTCTTTGTCAAGAGTGTTTCTCAATCCCAGGAATGTGTAGACAATTGAATTTGTTTCAAAGTGATTGGTGTTATTCGAAGGAATCTTGGCCTCGATGGAATTTACTAATCTGTCTATTGGATGCCTGGACCAAATCCACCAGATGATTCATTCCAACATTAACGCCCGAAAATCGTGACCGATTTATCGATCCATCTGTACGTGATTCGCTTCACTACCCGGATGACCGAGGTCAATTAAGGCCAGACTCGTTCATATTCGTTCATAGTTCATTTGATCAACGGTCAAGGACACAACGTTCCCGGGGTGGGGGACGAACAGACAAACCACACACCACCGAACACATTCATCCTCACTCGGTAACTCAATCAGTAAGTACTTTTGTTTGTTTAAGGAGAAATCGTTTCATCCCAACTGCACAGGGTTCTGAGAGAGCCGATCCAATCGGTGATATGTGACGACTAAAGCATCGATCACTTTGTAATTGGTTGGATTCACGTACGTGATTTGGTTCTTAATTCGTTGGCAAAACCGCATTCAAGAGGAACCACGTTGTCAATAACTTATATGCTACCGGGAATAAGTAGTAAATTGACTTCTGTTCCATTGTTTACTGTGCAGTTTATCCATGCTTTTCTGAAGAAAAATGTGTATCATAGTGACGTTCATTCGTTCGTTCCTTTGGTTGTTGTCATTGTATGCTAAAAGCGATCGATGCATGTGATATGACCAGCGTTGGTCAACACCATTACCGCGGTTAGTAATCGTGACCGTAGTGAGCGATTAAGCTCAACACGTGATTCACGAAGTGGAAATGTATCGCTCAAACACAGTAAGGAGCTCGTTGGACCCAGGTGGTAATTGTTACGCCTATCTTTGGCGAGTGACCTGTCGAATTTCGACAACACTCTAGTAAGAACAACTGCAATTATCGTTCGCTCATTTACACAAGCGCATCGGCATAACAGCTTGATCGATCGATTAGAGACCCAATACCATCGTCCCGCTGACCAGTTGGTGGAATCGCGATTGTTGTTCACCTGCGTGCGCAGTTACGTTAGTGCGACGGAGTCCACCAACTGAATTTCGTTCCAATCAACCGGAGTAATCCCACCGAAGCGAACCATGCCATGACCTTGGTGACCACCATAGAAAATGATCACAAAATCTCACTTGGTCTGAGAGGAGTTTATCGCAGAACTTAAAATGATATTCAATACAGCATTTTTAAACAGCCCACTTCTTCATCAAATTCTAAATTCTAAAGCATTGAGCTCCCATTATCCATTTAATCAAAACAGAAAGAAGACAAATGTTGCGAGATGTTAACATTTCGTTTAATCTTCTCAGTCGCTGACTTAAAAAAAACAGGCACATATATAGTACATGGGATTAATCATTTACGGTGAACGAACGTGTACAAGCATACAAAGATTACTAAATTTAGAAGTAGAAGATCAGCTGCACGGTAAGTGGATTGTTTGTTTTAAGTCAGTGATCAGACTGCAGCTATCGTTTGATTCAGTATGGGTTTAAAACCGGCTTTTACGAGAAGCATTGTTCAGTAAACGCCGTTGAACACACATACAAACCTTATTGACCTGTCGCATGATCAGGAGAATGTGTAGTGACAGCACCAACCCTCTCTCTGTTCAAGTACCTTCCCCTTACTCGGACCATGTTGTTTTACCGGACCAAGGCGACCTAGATTGTCACCACCTGTTGACTTCCACTTTTTCTGCACGCTCAACCCCCGCCCCCTCCCCCATGCTTCGCTCTTTCCGCACTGCAGATTATCTCAACACAATCGTCATTGAGGTTTCGTGAAATCAGTCGTTCTTTTTTGGTTCGTCCGTTATACGCTAGTCTGGTTACTTAGTTGGTGGGCCCGAAGTCCATTTCAGCTTTTATGTTGGATTGC